>CAUZXS010004298.1:0-48686 GCA_963585895.1 Sepioteuthis lessoniana | reverse complement strand
ACACACACACACACACACACACACACATATATATATATATATGTATATTTGTAGCATGTCAATAAATATCAAAGGTGAATTCCAAGTATTTTCCATATATATTTATATATATTTTCTCCAAAACTTTTCAGTGTATTTGAAAACGCGAGATGCTTCAAGATGGAATCGAAACTGGCTGATTTTACGCCCTTCCGGTATCTTACGCCTGGTATATCATCATCTCAGCGTTAGCGAAGGAAGTTTTTTGGTGTATATTTACATATACGCTTATCGGCTATAGTAAAAGTTGGCGACCATAGTCGAGGGTAACCCGAAGGCTCCCTTTTCGATAGCTACTACACCAAGGTGTAGGGGAGGGCGCTACACCTTCCCTGGATTGCTCTACTTTACCCTTGATCCGTACCTTATAATGCTGAGTGTTAAGCAAGGAGGCATCAAGTACCATTTTTTGAACCTTTGGTATGACTCGACCTGGGATTGAACCCAGGTCTCCCGGGCCATTGGCGAACACTCTAACCGCTAGGCCAATGTCCGGTTCAAATCGGCTATAGGAGTGCTCAGTTCTTTGCATTTACGCTTAAGGGGTAATTCTTTACTTGAGTGCTTCACCCACAGTGGGGACCCCCCTTAATATATATATATATATATATATATACTTTCTTTAAAGAAAAAAACAAAGACCGGTTTCTTTAGGATTATAAAACAACACGAAGAAAAATATAACAGGGTTTCTTCAGATCTTATGGATAAAATAAATCAGAATAGACAAGGGGGGGGAAGAGGGGGGGGAAGAGTTATGTCCTCGTTTTTTTTTAACTTCCGTTTTTTTATTTGTTTATTTATTTTATTTATTTCTATTTTTCTTATTTTACCGTCGGTTGGAATTATGGTAATTTAACTTTTTTTTATTTACTTTGTTTATTTTCCTTTTTTGTTAAGTTCGATAATTAACTTTTTTTGTGTTTTATTTATATAATAAATTTTTTGTAAGGGGAATATTAATACTTCTGAAGAAGTCCTGTTATATTTTTCTTCGTGTTTTTGGTTTGCATCAGAAACACAAAACAGGATGGAAATAAATTTATAATCCTAAAGTAACCGGTCTTTGTTTTTTTTCTTTAAAGAAATTATAGCTCTGTAATATTAGTTACATTGAGCTCTCTACCAAGAAAATATAAATGTTCAGTTTTTGAATGATTTTCTTGTCCTGAAGGAATTACTCCCAACTCTGGTTTAACTGGACCGAATAATACCCTATATATATATATATATATATATATATATATATATATATATATATATATATACATTACAGAGCAATAATTTCTTTAAGAAAAAACAAAAACCGGTCACATTAGGATTATAAATTTATTTCCATCCTGTTATGTGTTTTTGATAAAATCAAAAAAACACGAAAAAAATTAATAGGACTTCTTCAGATCAAATGGATAAAAGAAATTTATTTTATCCATAAGATCTGAAGAAGTTCTGTTAATTTTTTTTTTTTTTCGTGTTTTTTGATTTTATCAAAAACACATAACAGGATGGAAATAAATTTATAATCCTAATGTGAACGGTTTTTGTTTTTTCTTAAAGAAATATATATATATATATATATATATATATATATATATATATATATATATATATATAGTATGTGTGTGTGTATCCTATTTTTTAATGTATTAAGTGTACAAATATTAATGTTGAATACAAAGTATTTTCGTATTTCTGATTTTGAAGATCTTTGCTCAAAAGATCATTTCATGTATCACATCTGTGAAAACGAAAATACTTTTCATACACTCTTCTATTCGTAATTTAAAAAAATCAAGAATATTGGAAAAAATATTTCTCTTTTTGAAAATTGCATGAAAAACGTTTTATTTATTTATTTATTTTTTACGTCTTTTTTCTTTTAGATTGTTTTGTTGAAAGAAGCCTCGTTTTTATTTTCCGCCTAACAATTCCCGCCTCTGCATTCACTGATTCATCTTCCTCTCGTTTGTGAATTAGTTCAATTTTTATTTTCAATCCCACCCCCGACGACCCTTCTTTCATTCTCCGGCCTTTTATTTCCCAATTTGCAATTTTTTGTGTGTTTATTTTTGCTTTGAAATAGATTGACATATTTAAAATAACATTATTTTGTATATATATATATATAATTTATTTTTCTTATCATAAAAGAGTTTCTTTTTCACACTTTCGAGGAAACTTTTTTCTGGTCCTCCATTTTTTTTTTTTTTTTTTTGAATTTTCAGACATGCTCCATCTCTTTTCGTCTCCCCTTACGTCAATATTAGATTTTGTCCTTGACTCCGTCATTTGCGTCACACAACACTGCTACACTCTCACAACGCTCATAAACTTGATCAAGACCCTCTCCGCCATTTTCATTGTACTGGAGGGACATTCTACATTTTCATTATTCTTCTTATTATTATTATTTGATTTTCAGTTTTACTTTCAGTTCCATGTAAACCTTCACCCGGTCTTTACATAAGACCTAGGGTGAGGCAGGGTAGTGAGTGATTACATGTATTCAATGTATTTGTGCTTTTGTTGCCTATTTTAAGCGATGTTTATCAGTCACGTTAATTGTATTCTCCGATGGAGATCGGCAGTTCCGCAAAGTGCAACATTTTGTATTTCATATAGTCTTTGACTGCCAGCTGTCTTGTTAATCAGATCAGCAGTTCCACTAGCTAAGCTTTTTCCTCCAGTAGTCAGTTCCACTCTCCATAAACTTTGCCCAGTCAGCTGGGGCTGTAGAATACACCGACTGCTTCTCTGCAGAGGGGTAAGACCCCTCCCAACGAGTGTCCTGGATATGACACTAAACAATCTGATGGTGAGGTTCCAGCAATGCTGGAGCTCTGGGGAATGCGGAGTACACCTTCATTGCCATCGCTCCCAGGTCCACTCTGGCCCGGAGTGGTAGCACCTGATAAGGGTCCTATTTATGGGTTAAATCGAACAAAACCCTGCTTCTTTCACTATATTGATTTTTGCATTTAAACTGCGTATTTATGCTAAATTGAATTGTTTGAAATAGAACTGTTTTGACATTGGAACTGCGTACTAGTGCTGAACTGAATTGCTCGAAATAGAACTGTTTTTAACGTCTAAACTGTGTACTTATGCTGAACTGAATTATCTGAAATAAAAGTGTCTGACATTTAAATCTGTGTATTGCCCAGTCAGCTGGGGCTGTAGAATACACTGACTGCACCTCTGCAGAGGGGTAAGACCCCCACCCAAACGAGTGTCCTGGATATGACACTAAACAATCTGATCGTGAGGTTCCAGCAGTGCTGGAGCTTTGGGGAATGCAGAGTACCCCTTCATTGCCATCGCTCCCAATTTCACTCTGGCCCGGAGTGGTAGCACCTGATAGGGCCCTATCTATGGGTTAAATAGAACTAACAGCATACTTATGCTAAAATGAATTGAGTAAACTGAATAGCTTGAAATAGAAACGTTTTTGACAATTAAACCGTACTTACACTTAAACTGCGAGCTTATGCTTAACTGAATTATTTCAAATTGAACTGTTTTTCAATATTAAAACTGTATTTACTCTTAACTGAATTATTACAGAAAACTGCTTAAATACTTTGAAATGGAAATGTTTTTGACAATTAAACTGTGTACTTATGCTAAACTGAACTGTTTTCAATAGAACTGATTATTTACATAAAAATTGATTTGGCGTTAAATAACCAACAAGGGTTGATATGCCATAAAACCAAACAAACCAAACCAAACCAAATCTCCATAAACTTTATGACTACGTCGAATATCTTGGACATTTTGAGGCAGTCTATTATCCAGCTTTGTTGTAATCAATCTACACCATTGATTCATTTTTTTCGTCTCGTTTTGTTCTCTTTGAGGATATGTTGATCAGTGTATTGAAGATCCCCTTTTCCCCTTGTTTCTTTGCGGCATCCTTTTTGTTCCTCGGGGAACAGTCCGCGGCTTATTACTAAATAATAATTCTCCTCCCGAATTTTTTTTCTAAAATTGTTTTGTTTCCTCGTCATCTGGTTGTTTGTATGACTTCAAACATTCTTCCC
The DNA here is from genome assembly GCA_963585895.1 of Sepioteuthis lessoniana. Taxonomy (NCBI): domain Eukaryota; kingdom Metazoa; phylum Mollusca; class Cephalopoda; order Myopsida; family Loliginidae; genus Sepioteuthis; species Sepioteuthis lessoniana. The sequence goes on along the minus strand of CAUZXS010004298.1, from coordinate 44,604 downwards.
TTTACTTACTGGTGGAATTTTATTTCGTTGCTTTGGAATGCCCTTTTTTTGTCTGTATTGTTTTATCCTGTCTCGATAACTTTTTATTCTTTTTTCTTTTGCCAGTATCGAATTGTCTTGTTTGTTTTTTTTTTTTTTTTGTGCCAACATATTCCTGCATTTTATCTCTGTTTTATTATTCTTTTCGTAGATTTTTTTTCGTCTGTGTTTCCAGTCTAATTTCCCATCCAAGTTTTGAGTTTCTGTTTGTGTTCTTTAGGGAAACACCAATTCTATTTCAGACTAATTTTGCTTCGGCATAGATTAGTTCGTTTAATTCCGTGATGTTGTAGGTGGAGATATGCGTTAATAATTCGTTTATTTTATAAGTTTCTACCCTGGCTGTTTTCCCGTCTTGGTTTCTTAGCGATGGTAATGTAGTCTTCTTTTCAGACATAATTCTCTTTAAAATTTCTATATTCATTTTTTCTTCTTGTGTTAATCATTGTTCTGTGTGGTTTGGGTGTGTGATGTTTCGATTGCAATTATTTTGCGGTTCAGTTAAGATAGAGGATTCTTGTTTTTCAGGGTTTAGTTTGTTGATTATTGTATTCGGATGTTCTTGATTTGATTCCCTTTTTATTTTTGGTTTATTTTTTATATTTCCAGGTCAGAAAACCAAAATTTCTTTATCATAGTCTGTTGGGTATCACCTACCTTTTCAGCATAATGAGCTAGGCCATCTACCATATATGGCAGTAGCTCGAATACCAAGGAGTCCAGTTCAGATCAGTCTGAGATCAGTCTACGTCTACGTGTCTGAGATTAGAAGAGCCGTTCCTATTGTTGAAGTATATCCTTACTCTATCACTAATCCTATGTTCTTACTACTAACAGTCTCTCTCTTGTAAATACTCTTTCCTGTAAATATAACTATTTCCCTCACATATCGTGGTTTGTCTTATTATTACGACTACTTGTGTTCACTAACTAGAACACAACATAGTCCTAACTTGGTCCGTGAGTCTTTGGCTTGCTATCTAAAATCTTGCCCGTTTTTCGCAGGTTTCTATCATTCTTTTTCTATACCCTCTTGGTGTAGGGTAGCTCCCAAAATAACCGTGAAGTGCGAGTTTTATGTCTTCCCTTGTCCATTTTCTAGGCTGGTGTCTCTGATTTGCGTGGTTACTTAGGACGTCGTTCGGGTACCCGAAAAAGAACAGCCAACATTCGCAGGATGTCTAACTTATCACCCATGTTGGCAATCAGAGGGGCACCATGACACTCAGACCTGTTATCTGGATCTCACGTTGAGTTATGTTTCGACTTTTCATTTTTATCATGAATAGTATTTTGTGACTATACCAGACCCAAGGATTGTTTAAAATCTGCGAACCTGCCACTGATGTGACCCTGTATTCTTTAAGTAAGAGAACTCTTATGCGGGCCACAAAAAAAAAAAAAAAAGGAAAAAAAAAAAAGAAAAAAGACCTATCCTTGTGAATAAATTAAAGCTATTACGTTTAAAGAAGAAATTATCAGCAGTGTCAGAAGATAGCGGTTTCAATTCCAACCCGAGCCGGCCGGAGGGTTATTTGGTCAAAACGTGGTGCGATAGACAATAAATATGGAAGGCAGTTATTACTGGGGATACGGTTACAAGACTCATCATTCCTATCCGAGGTCGCAGTTAATCACCTGAAGACGGCAAGGGGTGAAATTTGGCCGAAACGTCGCGAGAAAAAACCAATAGCAAAAAAATTACCAAGATGAGGACAAAAAGTCCGCAATAAAATTAATACTCAGATTAAGAAGCCTCATCCTTTAATCCCTCCAGCTATATGTTAAATAGTAGCACTACTCTTCTACAAGAATTGCTTTGGTATTAAATAACCCACCAAGGTTGATATGCCATTAAACAAACAAAAATATGAATATTAATTTTATTGCGGACTTTTGTCCTCATCTTGGTAGTTTTTGTTGTTTTTCTTACAACGTTTCGGCCAAATTTCACCTCTGGCCGTCTTCAGGTGATTGACCACGATGACCAAGATGAGGACAAAAAGTCCGCAATAAAATCAATACTCAGATTAAGAAGCCTCATCTCAAAATGGATTCCCAATAAAGAAGAAACTATCGGCAATATAGTAAAGTAAAAAAAAAAAAAACTTTGTTATGGACTTTAAGATATTTCCGAGGGGGAAATAAAGATTAAGCTTAGAGAAGAATTATAAGAAGGATATTGAAATCATCATCATCATCATCATGTCGTGCTGCTAGCACGGATATCCCTGACCCTCTTTCGCCACTTCTCTCGATCGTTCATCGCCTCTGGCAGGTCTTCAGGGCTACATCCTGTATCCTCACATAGCTGCTGAATGTATGTTCGGCTGGTCGTCCTGCTTTTGCCCGGCCATATGTGGGGGTCCATAGGAGTACATCGCTTTTGAGCTCGTCCCTGCTTCTCCAGCAGTGTCCTGCATGTCTGGTTCGTTTAACTTGGATAGTTTTCGTGATAGGAGGCAGGTGGCCGTATAGTTGGTACCTTTTGGGGTGTTGCCGCCAGGACTTGTTCAATATTGCTCGCAGCATTCTTGTGTAATTGCTGTCTAGCTTCTTCTCCAGTCGTTTTGTTAACGTCCATGTAGTGCATCCATACAGCAGTATCGATACGACAGCTGCCTGGAAAAAACTGCGTTCCATTTTATCGGTCGGGTCTGATATGATCGATAGCCTATTGATAGCTGTTCATGCCTTCGTTAACCGTGTGTCGATGTCCTTTTCGGTTGATGAGGCGCTGCTTCCTAGGGAAGTGAATTTGTCTACTAGTTTAAGAGGGGTTCCGTCTAGCGTGGAGATGTCACCTGTTTGATTATAGCACATATATTCCGTTTTGTGTGCATTGACATGGAGGCCAATGCCTGCGGCTGCTCGTTCCAAACTATGCAGTAGTGTTTCGGTTTGGTTGGGTGTATTTGCCAGTATCGCTATGACATCGGCGTAGTCGGCGTCGGTAATTGTTTTTGTGGGGTATCTTCTGCTTCGTTTCTTTGTCAGCTTGAAATAGGAATAAAAAATAAAAACCAAAGACAGAAAAAATCATGGAAAATAGAATATAAGAATGAATGGAATTGGAGAAGAAATCTGAAGTTAAAGAGAAAAAAAAAACAGCACAAATTAGGATTTAATAAAAAAAAATTGTAGCAAAAAGTAAGTAAAAAATTTGGAATAAATTAAAAGTAAAAGATAAGACCCTACCCACTCACCAACGAGTGTCCTGATTATGACACCAAACAAGTTGTTGGTGAAGCTCCAGTAACACCAGAGCTTTGGGGAATACTGACTACCCCTTTTTGCCATCGCTCCCAAGTTCACTTTAGCGAGAAGTGGTAGCACCTGATAGGGTCCTATTTATAGGTAAAATAGAACTAAACTACGTGCTTATGCAAAACTGAATTATTTGAAATATAACAGTTTTTGTATGCTAGACTGAATTTTTTGAAATAGAACTGTTTTTGACATTTATCTGTGTGTAAACGAATAGAACTAAAATACGTACTTATGCTAAACTGAATTGCTTGAAATAAAACTGTTTTGACATTAAAAGTAGAATACACCGACTGCTTCTCTGCAGAAAGATAAGACCCTACCCACTCACCAACGAGTGTCCTGGATATGACACCAAACAAGTTGTTGGTGAAGCTCCAGTAACGCCAGAGCTTTGGGGAATCCTGAATACCCCTTTATTGCCATCGCTCCCTGGTTCACTTTAGCGAGAAGTGGTAGCACCTGATAGGGTCCTATTTATGGGTTAAATAGAACTAAACTACGTGCTCATGCAAAACTGAATTATTTGAAATAGAGCAGTTTTTGTATGCTAGACTGAATTGTTTGAAATAGAACTGTTTTTGACATTGAAACTGTCTACTTACGCTAAACTGAATTGTTTGAAAAAGAACTGTTTTGACATTTATATGTGTGTAAACGAATTGAACTAAAATGCGTACTTATGCTAAACTGAATTGCTTGAAATAAAACTGTTTCGACATTAAAACTACGTATTTATGCTGAACTGAATTGTTTGAAATAGAACTGCTTTTATATGCTAAACTGATTTTTTTTAAATAGAACTGTTTTGACATTTTACTGAGTGTAAACAAAAATTATACTTATACTAAACTGAATTATTTTAATTAGAACTGTTTGACTAAACTTTAATAGCCTGAAAAAGAACTGTTTTTGACAATCAAACTATCAACTTATGCTAAACTGTATTGTTTAAAATAGAACTGTTTATATGCATAAAACTGGATTCGGCATTAAATAACCTACAAATGTTGATATACCATAAAACCAATCAACCAAACAAACAAAGCCAAGTCGACGGTGCTTATAATACACTGACAATTACTCCCTGATCCACTCTGATCTGAAATGATAGTACTTGAAGGTTCGTGTTTTCCTATGTAGTCTTCGAGCCGTTGTATCGATGCGTCAACACAGTCTTCGATTCTGGCAAGTCATCTTCCTCTCTCTTTTCTTGATACATATAGTCTGTCAACGTCGTCTCTAGGATGTAATGCTTTGTGCATAGTCATTATAATTATTATTATTATTAAATTTTCCGATTTACTTTTGGTTTCTGAAAACCCCACTCTTGGTTTATACCCAAGACCTATGGTGAGAGAGGTCCCCGCGGACTTTCTCGAAACCTATGTATGGCACTAGACCTTGCTGTCTAGTTCAAGCCATAACCCGGCATGCATGCCCGGACCCAAATTTGGGTTCGTGAAACTGCTTGCCTCATCAGGCTCACATTGCACTAAGTGAGCTGATGAGCAGCATAAACCAGCAGGGTTCGAGTCTCGGCTCGTTCCCGACCTTCTCCTCCCCTTTATCCCCACTTTAATCGGCCTTCGGGCTTTTGACCATGCGTTAAGTCGTGTCTGGTGGGAGGCAGCGACAAATAAACCTATGGTGAGAGAAAATAGTGATCATATATATTCTATGTGTTTATATTTTTTGGGCCTTTTTGGGTGATGTTTTCACTCACGTTGATAGAATTCTCCCAAGGAGATGAGCAGTTACGCAAAGTGCAGTTTTTTGTATTTGTTGTGTTCTGGTTAGTGAACATAAGTAGTAGTAATAATAAGACAAACCATGATATGTGAGGTAAATAGTTTTGCAGCTATTATTAACCCCTCGATCTCCAGTTTCAGTCTAGCAATTTTCGGCCATCGATTAGTTTTTACTATATCAACCTTTCTAATTCGTTCTGCGTACCGTCCATGATGGAGATGTTTTTTTTGAATTGATTTATTCCTTGTGTTTTTACTTGTTTATGATTTTTGCTGCCTTTATTGCTCCATCTTTTATGTCTATTTCTTTCGGCGTGAGGTCGAGTTGATTAGCAAATTCATGGCTCTCTTTACTGATTGAACATTTTTCTTTTGCATCTCTTTTCATTTTTTGGTCTGCCGTCAAAAGGACTTAGTAGAGGGCCGATAAGAATGGACGGAAAGAGAGAGAGAGAGAGAGAGAGAGAGAGAGAGAGAGAGAGAGAGAGAGAGAATTCTTGTTTGCTCGTCATGATGAGGACTGTCCAAGTGCACCGGTTACTATCAGTATCACCGTCACCTGCATGTTCCATGGCTTTTTTTGTTCTCTAACAAGGTCTAAGTACATGTCCTGCTTTTCGATTTCTTTGATTTTCATTTTTTGGTCTGCCGTCAAAAGGACTTAATAGCAGATAGCCGATAAGAATGGACGTTGAGAGAGAGAGAGAGAGAGAGAGAGAGAGAGAGAGAGAGAGAGAGAGAGAGAGTCTTTCTTGTTCGCTCGTCATGATGATGATGATGGTTTTCCATCAAGCATTTTAATTCTTTATTAAACCGGAACCAAGTAGCAATAGTGTTAAACAATAAAACGTTTTTTTTTTCTTTTTACTACGGTAATCCTGTATAGTTCATTTAATATGAAGAGATTAACCATAACACAGCCATTTTCTGATACAGATTTAAAATTAAACGGTTCTCTTTCAAACAATTCAATTTAGCATATGTCATTTTTTTGCACTCAGTTTAAGTGTCAAACAGTTCTATTTTACCCATAGATAGGACTGCATTCTCTCAAGCGCCAGCGTTACCAGGGCCTCACCATCAGATTGTTTTGTGTTGTATCCAGGACACACCTCGAGTGAGAGGGGTCTTTCCACTCTGCAGAGATGCAGTCGGTGTATATTTATAGTCCTACCAGAATTGGTTAACGGTCGAGTGTGGATCGATATTTTTATGACCTCGGCAAAAGCAGTCGGAAGCGCCGAATTGTGCCCAATGTTACTAAAATATTGCAAAACTTTTGACTCACCCTAGTGCAACAAAGGATTATACGAAGAGGTTGTATTTTCATGTGATGTTCAGCCATCCAATAATTTATGGAGGCAACCCTTGAGAAAGCAAATAACAGAAGAAGCTGGAAACTTTTGCATAGGCCTAATAACATTTTTTTCGTCGTTATCTTTGCTTTTCTCTTGCCTTTTCAAAAAAATTTTCTTTTCTTCCGTTGTTCTTAGTTCTTTCAGCCATTATAATTGTGCTTTTTACTGCCATTGTCATCCGCCATGTTTCGTCTTTTTTTCCCGCGCTTTTTCTTTGTTTGTTAGGTTTTTCACTTTCCCGCCATTCCCGTTGATTGTCCTTCCCACTTTGTTCCTTCGCTAAGTTCATTCCTGACACCCTAACAAAATTATCGCACTGTCCAAGGGTCACTTCCGCGCACTTGCCACTTTATAACCCGCCCCCGACACAATCGTCTCTCCAACTCGGTTGACAAACGACAACCCCGATCCGCCCTACGGTCGTTGTGCTTCTCTTTAAACTCTGAGTACCGATTGAGAAGTCTGGTCGTCTCTCTAAGACAGAAATGTAGAATTACACAACGATTTTCTTTCTACTTTTTATATTTTTCGTCTCAATAATCTCATTTTGCTGTCAGCGTCGCGCAGTCTGTGCTTCTTAGGAAGTGTTCGATGACCTTCAACTGTACTTCAATTTTGAGACATCGTTGTGTCCGATTGGTTAAAAGCATGTATGTTTTAACCAGCAACTTAGGAGTAAGAGTGTTCGTGGCGTATTGTAGTGGTTAACGTGCTGGACAGCGACACATTAGTAAATGAGTTCTCACTCTTGTTGCGCTATCACGTACAATTTCGGATTAATCATCATCATCATCATGTCGTGCCGCTAGCACGGATATCCCTGACCCTCTCTCGCCACTTCTCCCTATTGTTCATCGCCTCTGGCAGGTCTTTAGGGCTACATCCAGTATCTTCACATAGCTGCTGTATGTATGTTCCTGCTGGTCGTCCTGCTTTTGCCCGGCCATATGTGGGGGTCCATAGGAGTACATTACTTATGAGTTCGTCCCTGCTTCTCCAGCAGTGTCCTGCATGTCTGGTTCGTCTAACTTGGATAGTTTTCGTGATAGGAAGCAGGTGGCCGTATAGTTGGTGTCTTGTGGGGTGTTGCCGCCAGGACTTGTTCAATATTGCTCGCAGCATTCTTGTGTAATTGCCGTCTAGCTTCTTCTCCAGCCGTTTTGTTAGCGTCCATGTAGTGCATCCATACAGCAGTATCGATACGACAGCTGCCTGGAAGAAACTGCGTTTCATTTTATCGGTCAGGTCTGATTTCCATATGATCGAGAACCTATCGATAGCTGTCCTTGCCTTCGTTAGCCGCGTGTCGATGTCCTTTTCGGTTGATTAGACGCTGCTTCCTAGGTAAGTGAATTTGTCTACTAGTTTAAGAGGGGTTCCGTCTAGTGTGGAGATGTCACCTGTTTGATTATAGCACATATACTCGGTTTTGTGTGCATTGACATGGAAGCCTATGCCTGCGGCTGCTCGTTCCAAACTATGCAGTAGTGTTTCGGCTTGGTTGGGTGTATTTGCCAGTATCGCTATGACATCGGCGTAATCGGCGTCGGTAATTGTTTTTGCGGGGTATCTTCTGCTTCTTTTCTTTTCTTTGTCAGTTCGAAGCAGTTTTCTCTGATTTTATCAATCGACCCTTAGAAAAGGCATGAACTTCCTAATTCCGCTAGCTATGAGTTAAATAGTATCATTTCTTCTTTTTTTTTTACAAAAAAATATTGATGGCCCAGTGTACTGACTGCATCTCTGCTGAGTGGTAAGACTCCCTCAACAAGTGTCCTGTGGCCCAGTCAACTGGGGCTGCAAAATACACAGATAGTATCTCTGCTGACGGGTAATACTCCCTCAACGAGTGACCTGGATATGACACAAAACAATCTAGCCCGATCAGCTGTGGCTGCAGAATACATTGACTGCATATTTGGAGAGGGGTAAGACTCACCCAACGAGTGTCCTGGATATGACACTAAACAATCTGATGGCGAGGCTTCAGTAATGTGAAGTACCCCTTCATTGCCATCACTCCCAAGTCCACTCTGGCTCTGAGTGGTTTCATCTGGATGTTCTATCTATGGGTCAAATAGAACTGTTTGGCATTCAAGCTGTGTATTTATGCTAAATTGAATTGTTTGAAATAGAGCTATATTTATATTTAACTGAGTGTAAAAAAACTGTGTAAACATTAAACTGAATTATTTGAAATAGAAGTGTTTGTTTATTTAACTTTATGTAAACACATGACTGATTGTTGATTGGATTGTTTGTGATATATAGCTATACTTGGAACAATTTAACTTTTTTGACATGCTAAACTGAACTGTCTGAAATTAAGTGAAACTTTTTAACTGAGGGCAAAAAATGAGCTCAGGTTCGTTTAAAAATGTTATCGACAAAATGTATTTAGAAACCATATATTTAATATATTTGTGTCCGTGATGTAATGTGTAATATAATTGCGGAGGGATTTCGTTTTATATATCTTGCCTTTCGGTTTAGTTGGGATGAGAACCTTTCGCTTAGTACATGGGTTAGTTAGGTGCAACATTAACGCAGGTGTTCACGCGCGTGCGGAGAGGATGTGTCATTCAGAGATGTCGAAATAAAAACCCCAGATAGGAAATGAACCAGGAGGTTTGAATGACGTCACGCACCGGAAGCGTTGGCTGAGATTTGAGAAAAAGCAGTGAGTTGAGTTCCTGCTTCGGAAGAAGAAGGTTGACTTTTAGAGCTGGGCGATGCCAGACGACTTTGTGCGCTACGGGCGCCGCGCGTTGGTTGGGTTGAGAGCTAACGATGTAAAAGCAGTCAGAATAGAAAGATTGTATCTCTCTCTCCTCATGTCTAAAAACCTTTAAACTCAAAAAGGTGAATAAAGTTTCGTACCTGAACCAATTTCCTAAAGTTTCGTGTTTTTAGATTCCCTATGTCTATTTCACACATCTGTATATTATGGGTATGTACCATAATGGTTATCGTCGTAGGAAATGGACACGACGACACGAGTTCAAATCCTGGACGAGACTGATTGCATTTCACATAGCACTAATACCCTTGGGAAAGGTATGAATCCAATTATTCTCCCTCCAGCTAGGGTAGACTAGGTTTTCAGCCTTGGTGAGGAAACTAGTCAAGTAGAAGGAAAACTCTGAATTCAAACCTGTTAAACTCCGCTTAAAAATTGACCTTGTGTCATATCCTGCCCAAGTGGAGGGGTAGGTAAATATGTATTTGTATAAAAAAGATTTGGCATTAAATAACCTTCAATGGTTGATATTCCATAAAACCTAACCAAACCAAATCATATATAATTAATATACATGTATAAAAAGGATTTGGTATTAAATAACCTACAATGTTTAATGTGCCATAAAACCCATCCAAACCAAAACATATATATGTGTATAAAAAGGATTTGATATTAAATAACCCAAGAATGCTGAAGTGCCATCAAAGACACCGAACCTGTATCTCTTATTTTCTTTACATCTATCTAATTCATATTCAAATATTTTTGTTCCGATGAAGATTGAAATATGCACACAGTGCCATGTAGAAAGGCATAAATCCACACGTTCTCCACTAACTGTGGTTAATTAGTAGGGTAGACTAGGTTCTTTAACCTGGGTTTGGCAACCGGTATAGGATAAGTAAAATTCTGAATTCAAGCCACCTTTACTCCACTTAAAAAGTGGCCTTCAAAAGTCACAGCAGGAGCATGTGGGAGGTGTTCCCGTGCCGTAGCGGCTAACGTGAGGGACTGTGACATTGTGGTAAAAGAGGTTCGAACTCCAGTCGCTCCCTTATGTTCGTTTTCGGACTAATACATTCGAGAAAGTCATGGAATTCTTTATCCCCCGCCAGCTATTGGTTAAATAATAATACGGCTGTTCTTCTACAAGGATGACTTTGGTATTAGATAACGTACGAAGTTTGATATACCATTATTCAAATAAACTAAATAAAACCTATGTTTAAGCCCACTGGAAATATCCTGTCTCTTAATATTAATCTATTAAGAGATTGCCCAGTCAGCTGGGGCTGTAGAATACACTGATTGCAAGACCCCCCCCCAATGAGTGTCTTGGATATGACATTAAACAATCTGATGGTGAGGTTCCAGTAATGCTGGAGCTTTGAGGAATATAGAGTACCCCTTTAGTGCTATCGCTCCCAGGTCCACTCTGGCCCGGCGTGGTAGCACCTGGTAGGGCCCTATATATGGATTAAATAGAACTAACGGCATACTTATGCTAAACTGAATTGTTTGACTAAACTGAATAGCTTAAAATAGAAATGTTATTGACAAACCGTACTTAAATTTAAACTGCCTGCTTATGCTAAACTGAATTATTTGACATAGAGCTATTTTTTAACATTGAAACTGTATTTACTCTAAACTGAATTGTTTAACATAGAACTGTTTTGACATTTAACAGTGTGTAAACAAAATCTGTACTTATACTAAATTGAATTAGTTGAATTAGAACTGTTTGAATAAACTGAATAGTTTGAAATATAAATGTTTTTGACAATTAAACTGTGTACTCATGCTAAACTGAATTGTTTGAAATTTACATAAAAATGGATTTGGCGTTAAATAACCTACAAAAGTTGATATGCCATAAAACCCAACCAACCAGCCAACCAACCATCTCAAGTTTGGACAAAATATTGTGCTCAGGATATAGGAGGAGTGACTGCCAACAGATAGGTGCTAAACAAGTATTCTGCACGCTGTATTGTAAGATTATCAGTAATGATTTTACCTTTATACACACACACACACACACACACACACACACACACACATATATATATATATATATATATATATATATATATATATATATATATATATATATTTCGTTGTATCACAACTCTTTAGTGTGGCAAGACACGGGAGATTCTTCAAGCTGGGATCAAAACCCGGTTGACTTTACGTCAGTCAGATATCTTACCCCAGAGCCATCGTCATTCTCTGCGTAAGTAAAGGAATTTTCTACGTATAAGGTTTTACAGATTATTGTTATCGGCTACCAGGATTCTCAATTAAAAATATTCATGCAGTCTAAAATTTTTTTAGGCTTAACTGTTCATTTACCTCGACCACTTGCCTTCCATCTCACAAACCATCCAAATAAGACGAACAAGACATACTGGGCACTGCTGTTGAAGTAAGGACGAACTCATAAAGCGACGTTCTCCTATGGACTCCAACACACGGACACACCAGTGTTGGTCGATTAGTAAAGACTTACATTCATCACCTCTGTGCTGACACTCAATGCCGTCTAGAGGACTTGTTATGAGCGAGGATGGATAAGGACGGATGACGTGAGGAGAGTCAAGGGAATCCGTGCAGTAGCTACGCCTTGATGGTGATGATGATTAAGAAATGAGTAAACCGTATTCGAAATCCAACTGGAACTGTTTGTGTTGGTGCTCTTGGGGAAGGCATGAATATACTTTCCCTGGCCATTGGAACCATTTATTTTTATTAAAAGCTATCCCTCCTAAGCTTTTCATAGCAAGACGGGTCAGAGGTTGTTTCTTACTACTGGTATCATGTATCAATCGCTTTGTACTATAACCCTTGTGAAAGGCATGAACTCACCTCTCTCCTACTTAGGTATTTTCATAACTATTCTGCCACAATTTGGATGGAACACAAGGTCAGTTTTTAACAGTTTGAATCGAGACTTTTCCTTTATTTTGATTGGCTCCTTACCAAAGCTAAAGAACCTCACATGTCCTATAATTTATTCATAGCTGCAACGAGAAAAGATTGGATCATGCCTTTCTTGGGTGAACTAGCGTGAAAAGGGGAGGAAACGGTTTGGTTGAGGATTTGAACTCAAGTTGTAGAATCTATATCCTAAGATGATAACCGTTACGCTAAGCATGCCACCAGTTTACGATCACTTCGCACTAATATTCAGAAGAAAGGCACGAGTCCATTTCTCCCCCAACTATACGTAAATAATAGCATTGTTTAACATAACGGCGTTCAATTGTAGATCAGATGTGGCATGCTCATATGTAGATGCATGCAGAATCATAACGAAGACATAATAAAGACGAGCGACACGGTTCTTTAGAAAAATGTACCTCTTACTCGTGGTGTAATGGTTAAAGCGATGCACTGCGGAATCGTAGTACGCGAGTTCGTACTCCAGTCGCGCTATTACGTTCACTTTCGGGCAAATACCCTTGGGAAAGGTATGAACCCCCTTATTCTCCCTCCAGCTATGGGTAAATAGTAGGACGGACTAGGTTCTTCAGCCTTGTTGAGGCAACTAGTTTAGGAGAAGGAAAACTCTGAATTCAAACCTGTTAAACTCCGCTTAAAAATTGACCTTGTGTCATATTCTGCCCGAGCGGAGGGGTTGGTAAATAGTACCTCTCACTTTATTGAAAGTGTTGTGTGTGAGGGGGAGTTGGAGACCGAACAGAACTGCAACATATTGACCCCCACTCTTATGGCCATAACAGTATTTCTTTCCTGTCCTCCTGGGCTGCTCAACCGGGGGCCTGCGGACCCAGCCTCTCTAGGACATGTTCCTCATTCCTGCATCTTCTCTCCAACTGCAACTGCTCAAACGTGGGCCTGAGGGCCCACTGTGCTGGGTGCTGGCTTTCTCTACCGCATCTTGTCTCCAACTCATCTGATCTCCAACTGCCTGACTTCCTGTCTTCATCCGGGTTATATAATAATTTGACATCTACTCTTCTTCCTGCGAGCGTCACAATTTAGCACTTATTCAACCCATCCATGGTCAAGGTTATAATATCCTGATATTCCTCGACCGGATGCACCTATGCACGGAGGTCAATATACAACACAGGTCAAAGGTTGTTTTTTGCTGCTGGTACAATGTAATCCAAAACAAGCTGTGGCATATTATTGGAGGAGATATAGAACCTTTAATTTCAGTGAGAGATTATATAAAAGGGATGGCACTCTGAGGGTTTAAAGGTAATAGCTAATGTCCTGATATAAAATTGAATATTTCGGTCTGTTTTCATTTATATATAAAGCGGCTAATTCTGTCAGTAGGAATTTTGTTACTTTTTTTTTCTTAATGCCTTAGTCATCTATTCATGGTATTTGATTAAGTAAAGTGAAAATATCAAAGATAATGAGTGATCTGTGACATTGTGGCAGGGGCAATATCACCCCGAAATAATGATGATGATAATACTATTATTAAAGATAGATATGCCATAAAGCAGAAAAACACCTTGTGAAAGAGAGGCCTCTTCGAATAACTAAGATATTGATATACCGTAAAAAAAATTATCATGTCCTACTTATCATGTCTTAAATTCATTTATTATTTGGTCGAAAGCGAGAAAGTTTTCAGCATGAAGGAAATACACGCGGAACCACCTTTCCTGTGTGATTACGTAAGAAACGGTTACTGTAAACGCGGTGCCAGTGGTGTAATGGTTATCTTCACAGGAATTGGACACAGCGACACGAGTTCAAATCCTGGACTGATTGCATTTCACATAGCACTAATACTATTGGGAAAGGTATGAATCCAATTATTCTCCCTCCAGCTATGGGTAAATAGTAGGGCAGACCAGGTTCTTCAGCCTTGGTGAGGCAACTGGTCTAGGAGAAGGAAAAATCTGAATTCAAACCTGTTAAACTCCGCTTAAAAAATTGACCTTGTGTCATATCCTGCCCGAGCGGAGGGGTTGGGTAAATATGGTAAACGCGTAATAACATCAACCGCCGAAAGTAAACGCGTTTTTTTTTTTCTTTTTTTTTTTAAATCACAAACTGCACTCAGAAAATGAAGATTAACGTCCAATGGAGTCTCTGCATTTAATTGATCTGGCGTATATATATATATATATATATATATATATATATGATTCTCTTAATACCCTGTCCGGTGGCTAAAGCTGCTTGGTAGCGCCAGAGGTGGCAGTACCGCATTGAGCTACCGAAACTGTGTTATCACCCTTGGATGGCGGCTGATAAGGACATGGTATTGCACGTGCTTTCACACGTTGTATGATGAAAAAAAAATGTCCTATTTATTTATTTAATATGTCCCATTTATTTATCTATTCATTTATTTATAATGTCCTTTTTATTTATTTATTTATTATGTCCTATTTATATATTATGTCCTATCTATTATATCCACTGTAATGTCCTTATTATTATGTCTTTCATTAGGTCTTATAGTTGTTAAGGTTAGACAATGATAATAATAATAATTATTCTCCCTCCAGCTATGGGTAAATAGTAGGACAGACTGTGTACATCAGCCTTGGTGAGGCAACTAGTCTAGGAGAAGGAAAACTCTGAATTCAAACCTGTTAAACTCCGCTTAAAAAATTGACCTTGTGTCATATCTTGCCCGAGCGGAGGGGTTGGCTAAATATGGTAAACGCGTTATAACATCAACCGCCGAAAGTAAACGCGTTTTTTTTTGTTTCTTTTTTTAAAATCACAAACTGCACTCAGAAAATGAAGATTAACGTCCAATGTAGTCTCTGCATTTAATTGATCTGGCGTATATATATATATATATATATATATATGATTCTCGAGCGGAGGGGTTAGGTGAATAGGATTATTATTATTATTGCATTACTTCTTACTAGTTTTATATATCAGCATTAGTCTTCTTAAATCTCCAGGGCTCTTCTCAGTATTCTGGCCGATCTCAAAAAGGCTGTAATTTGTATGGTATTGATTCGTTCTCAGATTTCCTATTATTCCAATCTCTTTACTAAACCTTCAATAACCGTTCCTAGCGCACCAATTACGATTGATATCTCCGTCCCCTCTTCTCCTATGGTTCACAATTTTCTTAGTTCTCTGGTTAGGTCTAAGTCCTGGTCTCTTTTTTCGTTTTCTTTGATTTTGTGGCCGGGACAATGTCATCCCGAAATAATGAGGATAATAATACTATCAATAAAGGTAGATATGCTATAAAGTAGAAAAACGCCAAGTGAAAGAGAGGAGTCTTCGAATAACTAAGATGTTGATATGCCGTAAAAAAACATTGAAATATTAATATTACAGACTTTATTTAGAAAACGAAATACAATCTTTTGTAAGTGTACAAAAGATATCAAGTTATTAATAGAAAATAGAATTAAGAATATCTTGATCTAAAGGTTAATTTTATCGATTAGCAAGACAACATGAATCTATATAAAGTATTAATAGATAGACAATGCGGCCTGGGTACCGAAAGATGAAATGAGTGTGAAGTTTTTGTATTTTATAAGTTTGTCGAGTATCGCCCTCACCTACACCTCGATGTAGTAGCTATTGAAAAGGGAGTTTTCGGATCACCCTCGACTACAGTCGCCAACTTTACTTACTCACGTTCCTAATAAAAGGAGCAAGCGGGCAGTTAAGTTGAGTTGGGTTAGAGACAGTCGGAGAGTTGGGTTAGAGACTCGAAGAAGAGAGGAAGCGATGTCAGAGATTGGAACAAAGCGTCTGCTAACATGTGCCGTTGATATAAGAACGAAGAAGCGAATTACTTCCTCCAACAGCTAAGACTACTATTGTTACTACTATTACTACCACTGAGAACGGAAACGTCGAAAATCTACTGTAATCAAAAAGGATTTAAACGAAGCTACTTCTCTCCTTTAACGAAATTACACGAAGTATTTTTTGTTGATTATCGTTCATATACAAGAGACATTCAACTTTTTGCCCCCGAGAATTGTATTTCTTATATGTATTGTTAATGTTTTATATATATATAAACGTTTGTCCCTTTAAAATTGGATCAACTTGGTCATATTATTTTCTGTTAACCTGATTCTCACACAACGAGCTTGCAGATGGACCAATGGAGAGCTTTCGGAATTCTACGACTCAATAACTACTCGCAAGGATCAAAAATCACAACGTGGCTGGTGAGTGAAATCGAATTGACATTTGAAACTGGAGACTTAGGTGTAACCTGTAATACTGGACCATACAGGACCAACGGCCGGTCTTGTGGATGACGTCGGCCCAATGGGGTTAGGATATGGTGTCACATGGACGCCTTGGCCAGAGATCGGGTTATAATTGACACTGTGCGAGAGGATTGGCGTTACCAAAGGTGTTAGATACCGGCTAAAAATAGCAGAAACAAGCTAAAGCGTACCAGATACTTGGTTAAAGGTACCAGGTACCAACTAAAAGGCATTTGATATAAGGTAAAGGTAAGAGGTGGCAGATACCAACTGAAAGGTACCTAATATTAGCTAAAATGTCCCAGATACCAGCTAAAAGGTACCAGATACTAGCTAAAAGGTACCAGATACCAGCAGAAAAGTACCAGATACTAGTTAAAAGGTATTAGATACCAGGTAAAAGATAACAAAACCTTGGTAAAAAAAGTACCGGTAAAAGATGTGAAGAACTTGGTAAAATGTACCAGATACCACATAAAATTTATCAGATACTTGCTAAAAAGTAGCAGATACCAGCTTAAAAGTACCAGATATCAACTTAAAAGTACCTGATATCAGCTAAAAGGTACCAGATACTAGCTAAAAGATATCAGATACTTGGCAAAAAGTACTAAAAACTTGCTAAAAGGTTCCATATCCCATGTGAAAGGTATCAAGAACTAAGTAAAATGTACCAGATACCATGTAAAAGGTACCTGATACTTGCTAAAAGATATTAGATACCAGGTAAAAGGTACCAATATCTTGGTAAAAAAGTATCAGATGCCAGATAAAATGTACCATGAACTACGTAAAAGGTACCAGATACCGTGTAAAAGGTACCAAAAACTTGATAAAAAGCACCTGATACCAGGTAAAAGGTACCTGATACTTGCTAAAAGATATTAGATCCCAGATAAATGGTAGCAAAATCTTGGTAAAAAGTACCAGATACCAGGTAAAATGTACCAAGAACTAAGTAAAAGGTACCAGATACCAAGTAAAAGGTACCGAAAACTTGATAAAAGGGACCAGATACTAAGTAAAAGGTATGAAGAAACTTAGTAAAAGGTACATGATACCAAGTAAAAGGTACCAAGAAGTAGGTAAAATGTACCAGATACCATTTAAAAGGTACCAGATACCATTTAAAAGGTACCAGATACCAAGTAAAAGTTATCACGTAGCCCTGGGAGTAATGGCATAATAGGTTACTCCACATTCCCCAATGCTTCAAGACTGGAGCCGATAGGGCTGTGACGTCACGTGCTAAATGAATTCTTTGCAAAGTAACCAAATGTCGCGAATAACTGCTAGTATTCGCAGTTATTCTGGAAAAATAAATAAATATGTTGATGTTTCCTCTTGTGTTGTCTGTTGTTATAACAATGTATTTTTGAAACTGTTCAGAGCCCATATTGCGTTGTGATCCATTCATTAAGGATGGAGACAATTGAAACACGAAATAGTTCGTTTTTCTTTTAAAAAATAACTTTTTCATCATAACACTTAAAAAAACCCTTCTCTTTCTTCTTTTTAAAATTTTTTGGCCGTCTGCATGTTACTCCCTGTCGCTTTACGTCACAAAAGTCCCTTGGATATCTTCTTTTGGCCACCCCGTTGCCGCTATTAGAATTGCTATTTGGTCTAAATGAAGTTAATTTTATTATTTTAAGGCGCATGCGCCGAGTGGCCCCGATTACAACAGAAAGAAACAGTTTTTTTTAGAATAAACAACAGCAGAGACGACCATATTTTCTACACATTATAAAGTTCACAAAACTCTTCTGTCAAACATCTTTTTTTGTCGGTTTTTTCATTTATTTTTCGTTTTTCTATTTTTAAAAAATTGGTGCTTTTTGTAAAATTGATTTTTTTTAATTCAATTTTTTGTAAAATCTAATTTTTTCCTAAAATTGAAGTTTTTGTAAAATTGAAGTTTTTGTAAAATTGAAGTATTTCTAAAACTGAAGTATTTGTAAAATTGAAGTTTTTATAAAACTGAAGTTTTTTTTAAATTGAATTTTTTGTAAAATTGAAGTTTTTGTAAAATTGAATGTTTTGTAAAATTGTATTTTTTGTAAAATTGAAGTTTTTGTAAAAATTTTCCGCAAAAATTTTGTTTGGTTTAATTTTATGGCACATCAACCATTATAGCCAAATCCATTTTTATACATAGAAACAGTTCTATTTCAAACAATTCAATTAGTATAGTTTTTGTTTACACAGTTAAATGTCAAAACAGTTCTATTCGAACGATTCAGTTAAGTACACAGTTCTAATGTCAAAAAACAGTTCAATATCAAACATTTCAGTTTAGCATAAGTACACAATTCCAATGTCAAAAAATAGTTCTATTTCAAATAATTCAGTTTCGCATTACACTGTTTCAATGTCAAAACAGTTCTATTTCAAATAATTCAGTTTAGCATAAGTACACAATTCCAATGTCAAAAACCAGTTTCATTTTAAACAATTCAGTTTAGTATAGGAACAGAGTTTAGTTCTATTTGACCCATAGATAGGACCTGTCAGGTGCTACCACTCCGGGTCAGAGTGAACCTGGGACCTACAGGAATAAAGGGATACTCTGCATTCCCCAAAGCTCCAGCATTAATGGAACCTCACCATCAGATTGTTTAGTGTCATAATTAGGACACTCGTTGAGTGGGTCTTACCCTTCAACAGAAAAGCAGTCGGTGTATTCTACCTCACCAGCCGACTGGGCATGCAAAAAAATTTTTTTTTTTTTTTTATAATTAGTTAAAGTTTATTTTTACGGTTTTACTTTTTTGATAGTTTTATTTATTATTTTTTGTCAATTCCAATAAACTTTTATTTTACGCACTCTCAGCCGGGCGTGAAATACGCTGACTATAGCCCCCGCTGAGGAGGGGGGGGGTAACATCACCTACTTCTCCTCAAAAAGGAGTGTACTGTACATGATGATATAAATAAAAAGAGCGAGGATCCATTGGTCCGTGAAGATATCGATGCTTCTATTTACGAAGGAGTGAAGAATCCTAATAAGATTTCATAGGTGATAACTATCCATGATGATATTGATGCTTCTATTTACGAAGGAGTGAAAGATTCTCATAAAGATTACATATTTGACAGCAACCCATGTCGATATCGATGCTTCTATTTAGAAAAGATTGAAGGGTTCTAAGTAGGATTTCATAGTTAAGAGCTGTCCATGATGATATTGATGCTTTGATTTCGGAAGGAGTCAAGGACTGCTAGTTGTTTGATTGGGCTTTAAGGTTCATCAACACCTGCAGGTTATTTAATGCCAAATCCTTTTTATGAATATATATTTAATGTGATTTGTAAACGTATATTTGGAAGATAATATTTTCAAACGAGTCAGAGCTCATTTGTTTGTACAGTTAAATGGTTTCAAGTATTCCTATCAAACATGAATAATTCGATTTACTATTGAATATTTGTTTGCACACAGTTACATGGTTTCAAGTATTGCTCTGTAACACTAACAATATAATTTGACATTTGTCATTTGTTTGCAAAGATGTAAGAAGATATATATATATATATATATATATATATATATATGTGTGTGTGTGTGTGTGTGTGTGTGTGTGTGTGTGTGATTTGTAAGAGAAGAGTTTGTAGTCAATTCTATTTTAAAAGGTTAGAGCTAATTTTATTTCCACACAGTTTAGTATTAACACAGTCAAATGTTTGCAAGTATTGCTATCTAACACTAATAATTCTATTCGAGACTTTTCTTTCATTGGCACATAGTTAAATGGTTTCAAGTATTGCTATGTAATACCAATAATTCAATTTTTGCGCACAGCTAAATGGTTTCAAGTATTGCTATGTAATACCAATAATACAATTTTTGCGCACAGTTTCAAAATTTGGCAAGTGAAAAAAAAAAAAAACTGATGCCATTAGTCGTTGGAACACTCGGGTTGCCAAAAAAGAGCTGGTTGAATTTGTCTAATAGCCAAACTATCTAAGTTGGCTATTTGGTTTTCCAAACCAAACTAAATTAAGTGGGCTATTGACAAATTCAGCAACCTTTAGGACCCTATCAATGCGACCACCAATGGCAATGAAGAGGTACTCCACATTCCCCAAAGCTCGATGGCTGGCGCGTCGCCATCGGATTGTTTAATGTCATATCTAGGAGATTCGTTGGGCGAGTGGGGGCTTACCCTCTGCCAAGATGCAGTCTGTGTATTCTACCGCTCCAGCCTCCCGGGCTGTGCTTAGATAGTCTCTCATATATAGAGTACAGAAGATAGCCCTCAGTTTCACGGAGCGCGTCTTAAGGAAATTCTTGTTAATTTAAAGAAATGAAGGCCAAGAAATTATAGGGATGTGTTTTAATCGAGATGCATTCAAAATGTGATTCCAGTTAATAAATATTAGTAAAAGGTCTTCCCCTTTCTTTCTTTCTTTCTTTCTTTCTTTCTTTCTTTCTTTTAAACTTACCTTCTTTCTTTCTTTCTTTCTTTTTTTAAAAATTTACCTTCTTTCTTTCTTTCTTTCTTTCTTTCTTTCTTTTAAATTTGCCTTCTTTCTTTCTTTCTTTCTTTTAAATTTATCTTCTTTCTTTCTTTCTTTCTTTCTTTTAAATTTACATTCTTTCTTTCTTTCTTTCTTTCTTTTAAATTTATCTTCTTTCTTTCTTTCTTTCTTTCTTTCTTTCTTTTAAATTTGCCTTCTTTCTTTCTTTCTTTCTTTCTTTCTTTTAAATTTATTTTCTTTCTTTCTTTCTTTCTTTCTTTTAAATTTACATTCTTTCTTTCTTTCTTTTAAATTTATCTTCTTTCTTTCTTTCTTTCTTTCTTTCTTTTAAATTTACATTCTTTCTTTCTTTCTTTCTTTCTTTCTTTCTTTCTTTCTTTCTTTCTTTCTTTCTTTCTTTCTTTCTTTTAAATTTGCCTTCTTTCTTTTGTTTCTTTCTTTTAAATTTTCTTTCTTTCTTTCTTTCTTTCTTTCTTTTACAAGCTGGCAGCAGAATTGTTGAAACACTTTCCTTCAAACATAGCCTCAAAGGACTTGGCCCCTCCCCCATGCGGTCAGTCCTCACCAATTTTTTTTCTTTTTGATTTGTCATTATGAAACCCACACGCCTCCCCAACACGAGCAGAAGAGGAGGAAGAGAAAGAGGAGTAAAAAGGGGAGGAGGAGGCGTAAGGTTGAAGTTATCGAAGGAAATCAAGGATTAAATGTAGGTTTAGTCGGCCAGATTATAAAAAAACAACACAAAGACAATAAAACACAAACAAACAAAAAAACATAAACAGTTGGGGAAATTGTCAACGATGCGAATGAGTGCGTGTGTTTCTCTGGTTTCTCAGTTTTTCGACCTGATTGTATCGAATACAATTGATCCATTTGCCTCTTTTTCGAAAATCAAAGAACCCGGGAAGAGCGAAATGCTCAATCTGCTTCAAGTGTTAAAAATAGAGAAAACAACAAAACAACGACAACAAAAACAACAACAAAAATGTTTCTAAAAGAATAGGAGATCACAAGGAACCCCATTTGCTTGTCTTTCTAACTTGTAATCTGTGCAAATTCACGTATTTCTTTGTGATTCGCATAAGTTTGTGGTGACGTTCGTGTTTTCACTCTTCTATACGCCTTTTTTTTTTCGCTTTCAAGTACTTCCCCCTTTCTATCTCTCTCTCTCTCTCTCTCTCTCTGTTTGCTTGATGCGATCGTTCGTTTTTTTTTCCGCGCACGTATTTGCTTTGGATGCACTCGAGCCGTAACGGTTATCATAATAAGAAAATGGACTTGTTTACCCGAGTTCAAATCCTGAACCGGGCTATTTAATTTTTCCCATAGCGCTATATCTCGAAGGAAAGGTAAGAATCCAGCTATGGGTAAATGAAAAGTAGACTTTGGTTTGGCAACGGACCTTGGGGAAAGGTAACCCTGAATTCAAACAGGACCTGAAGAGGGATGGGCTTCGCTTGGTTATTTCTATCCAAGACACGCTAAAAGAGTTGCGCTCCATTCAAAGTTATAGACATTTAAAAAAATCCAATGTATAGTCTCTCTGTTCGAAGGTGTGTATATAGACACTCTCTGTTCTCTCTCTCTCTCTCTCTCTCTCTCTCTCTCTCTCTCTCTCTCTATCTATCTATCTAATGATATCTGTATAGTCATACTCTTTCCGTGACTGCTTTACACACACACACACACACACACACACACACACACACACATATATATATATATATATATATATATATATATATATGTATAGTTGCCGACTCCTCCGTTCGATCAGGATGTGACACTAGGTCAATTCTAATCGGAGTTTAACAGGTTTGGAGTCAGAATTTTCCTTCTCCTACACCAGTTGCCATATTAAGGTTAAAGTACTCAGTCTGCTCTACTATTTACCTATAGATGTAAGGAGAATAGCTTGGATGTATACCTTTCCGAAGGGTATGAGCTTTATGTGAAACCCAAGCATCCCCGTGGCGCAGTGGCTGACGAGCTGGACTGAGACATCGCAGTTAGCGAGTTTGAACTCAGCAACGCTATCACGTTCAGTTTCGGGTAAATACTCTTGGCAATGATTGAACATCCTCATTCCCACAGCTATGGGTTAAAATGTACCACTACCGCCCTTTGATGCCTTTGATACTAAATAACCCACGAAGGCCTTTAAACAAAGAAACCTTAAATCGTACCACTATTGTTCTTCTACAAGGATATGTTCGGCGTTAAATAATCCACAAAGGTTGATATGCCATTAAACAAAGAAACCTTAAATAGTACCACTATTGTTCTTCTACAAGGATGTGTTCGGCGTTAAATAACCCACAAAGGTTGATATGTCATTAAACAAAGAAACTTTAAAGAGTACTAGTAATGTTCTTCTACAAGAATGACTTATTTCTTAAATAACCCACAAAGGTTGGTATGCCATTAAACAAAGAAACAAAACCAAACCTAATACTGTTGGTAAAGATAGGAACGTCATTATTCACTTTTAATGGATTTAATTGTACCACTATTGTTCTTCTCTAAGGATGGTTTTGACATTAAATAACCCACAAAGGTTGATATGCCATTAAACAACAAAACCTTAAATAGTAACAATACTGTTCTTCTACAAATATGGCTTTGGCATTAAATAACCCACAAAGGGTGGTATGTCATTAAACCAAGAAAAGTTTTGGAAATTCTTTCTCGGTGAAAACTTATTTTAAAACTTCAAATAAAAAAAATTCTTTATGGTTTTCTTTTCTTGACTGACACCCGCCAGTCTCAGAAAACAATGGCTCTATGCCTAAATCCTGCCGGAGGTTTTATGGAAGACCAGCAGTTGCCCATGAAGCAGGTCTACCTTCTTAACGGTACTGACGTTGCTCTAGTGAATATGAAAGTGCTATTTAACTTGGCATCTGTATGGTTGCTGGATACGTCAGAACGACGTCTCAAGAGGGACTCCAACTGTTGGGTTTCGAATACAGGTTTTTCCTTCTTCTGGATTGTTTGTCCTCCCAAGGCTATAGAGCACCGTTTGGTGTACTTGTAGACTGTGGTGGTGGGGAAATGAGATTTCTTTCCCCAGAGTATTAGTGAGCTGAGAACGGGAACCTTCATCGTCTAAAATTTGAACTTGGCTCGCAATGTTAATTTTTGACGAACATAACGATTACACAACCTATACACTGACAATAATAGAAAAAATTAGAAATCCTAGAAGCTCTACATATCAAATTTAGACAGCTCACAATAAATAGAATTAACTTTGAAACCAGTGATAATATTTTAAAATGTTTAAAATTAATAAATAGAAGAAGTTATATTGTTATTGTTGTTGGCTGGGTTTTATAGCATATCAACCTTTGTAGGTAATTTAACGCCAAATCCATTTTATGCAAATAATCAGTTCTATTTTAAACAATTCAGTTTAGCATGAGTACACAGTTTAATTGTCAAAAACATTTATATTTCAAGCTATTAGGTTTTGTCAAACAGTTCTAATTTAGCTAATTCAGTTTAGTATAAGTATAGGTTTGGTTTACACACTGTTAAATGTCAAAACGGTTCTATATTAAACAATTCAGTTTAGTGTAAGTAGAGTTTCAATGTAAAAAACAGTTCCATTTCAAATAATTCAGTTTAGCATTAGCACGCTGTATAAATGTAAGTACGGTTTAATTGTCAAAAACATTTCTTTTTCAAGCTATTCAGTTTAGTCAAACAATTCAGTTCATCATAAATATGCCGTTAGTTCTATTCAACCCATAGATAGGGCCCTATCAGGTGCTACCACGCCGGACCAGAGTGGACCTGGGACCAATGGCAATGAAGACGTGCTCCATATTCCCCAAAGCCCCAGCATTACTGGAACCTCATCATCAGATTGTTTAGTGTTATATCCAGGACTCTCATGGGGAGGGGTCTTACCCCTTTGCAGAGGTGCAGTCGGTGTATTCTACAGCCACAGCCGACTGGGCAATGGAAGAATTTATATTTCAAAATTCTAAGAAAGGATAGATAGAATAAATTTATTTCTACTCAACGTAATAAAAAATACTTAAAATAAACTGCCATTACTGCTTAGCTTCACCTTGGTGATAACAACGAAACACGAAGGAAATTACTCAATGAATAATTGATACTCACCAAAAAGTGAGCGGGCAGACAGATGCCACTCTTGCCATTATCATTCCACAGAGTAATTCTACATAATAAAATTTCCTTCGTTGTATGAAAGTTTTAGCCTTAATACTTTTCTTTTCCGATAATCGTATTAGGGTCATCAGGAGAGAATGTGCACCGTTTCGGGGCCTTCCTCTCAACGGTTCTATTTGCACACACCACCCCCACTCACTGAATATAAATGTATATAGCATTGAAGCCCTATTGATTATGTTGCATATTGGCCCTCGACCGAGCCGTCAATCAAGAGATGCACATGTGTAAATAAGCGGAAGAAACAGGTGCATCCGGTCGAGGATGTCGGAATATCACCTTGACCTGTGCACGTGGTTGAATTCGGTGCAGACGCGTACAACCACGGGAAGCAGGTGTACGTCAAAAAATTATATAACCAGGTGCCACAGATGGCTTGGGCAGTTGGCATTCGAGTTCCAGTCGCAGTTGGAGATGGGATGCCCGCTGAGTGAGAACCGGATCACGAGAGAGGGCTTGGGCCCACAGTGACCCCGGTTGAGCAGCCCAGTCAAAACGAGAAAGAAGTGATGCTATGGTCAGAAGAACTTAGGGTCAATATGTGGCAGCCTGTGTCCGTCTCCAACTCACCTTTCACACACAACCAACATCAACCCTTTCGAATAAAGTGTGAGAGGTATATTTTTATAGAGAAGTGTGTTCGTTCGTTCATTGAACCTCGTCATTATGTTTCTGTTTACATCTGCATGTATATGAGTATACAACAGTTATTTACTAAGCTTATATTAGATGTTGACTCAAAAGTGTAACAGCGAAATGTGATTTCACATTACACAATAGTTTATT
This sequence comes from Sepioteuthis lessoniana, assembly GCA_963585895.1. NCBI lineage: Eukaryota > Metazoa > Mollusca > Cephalopoda > Myopsida > Loliginidae > Sepioteuthis > Sepioteuthis lessoniana. The sequence goes on along the minus strand of CAUZXS010004298.1, from coordinate 18,773 downwards.
TTTATATTAATCAGTTTTAACTACGAAATAATATACACTTTACCTTGATAATAAAAAGATACTGCCTAATTACACCCTCTTCAAATTACAGCTGAACATAATACTTCAACTACGGACGTTAGAGTTAACTTGGTGAAAAGACAAATTGATATATATATATATATATATATATATATATATATATATATATATATATATATATAAAGATGGTTGTTGTTGGTCCAAAGAAATAATAAGGATATATTTTAAAATAGGAAGGTCCACGAAGAGATTTGTAGTTTCTGAATTTATTAAATTTATTTATTTTGTTCTGTAAATAAATAAATAAATAAATAAATAAGAAAAATACAAATCTCTTCGTAGACCTTCCTATTTTAATATATATATATATATATATATATATATATATATATATATATAATCTGAGAAGGAAATCTAAGGGGTAAGAGTATCCAATTTGAGTGCTCTTCAAATCTCAGTCTCACCGGAAGTAATATAAAAACACCCAAATAAAAATTTTCTTTTTATTCTGATGATGGTTTCACAACCTGAAAAAAATCTATAATGACACCAAGGAAGTGAATTTTTTCTTTTTGCTTTTATATAAAAAGGTTTATATATATATATATATATATATATGTAATAAACAAATATGTGTGTGAGTGAGTGTGTGTGTGTACCAGGAATGGCAGTGCCACCTTGAGCTACCGAAAGTGTGTTATCACCCTGGTTGGTGGCTGATGAGGGGAGGGTATCGCACGTGCTTTCACACGTTGTATGAGGAAAAAATCTACGTAATAAATGAATAAATGTGTGTGTGTGTGTGTGTGTGTGTGTGTGTGTGTGTGTGTGTGTGTGTTGTAAAATTGGGAACTAACGATTAAAATCGATTAAAACAACTTTCAAATTGAGGTGTCTTACGACCGACACGTCTTCAAAGTCAATCGTCAGCAAAATAAAGAGAATGAAGTTTTAAAAGAAAAGGCTCTGAAAATTGGTGATCTTGAAACTATCCAACGATTAGAGGCGAAGATTGACTAACATATCCCGAATTCTATCCGTAGACATGCCCCAATACCATGATCCGGGTATTCATAGACGCACCAGTCCACCATTGGAGACCACTTGTTGAATACAAATGCATGCCCAGTCAACTATTCAGATGAGTTCTCTGTTTGTTATAGGGATCGAACTCAACACCCCATCAACATCTTGAAAGCTGTGTATGAATAATTTACAACATCGGACTCTGGGTTGACGGACGGGCCTCACACATAAATTGGAAATATTTGTGGAGGCATTTAAAATATCTGGAGAATTATGAATTTTTTTTTCCAAAAGATTTTTTAAAAAGTTTTCAGTCTCCGCCTAATTTTAAGATCCTTTTCTTTTAAAACCTGGTTCTCATCATTTTACCAACGGTTGACATTGAAAAGCGCTGAAGTTTTATATTTGTTTTAATCGATTTTAATTGTTAGTAAAACCATGTTCCCTTTTTTTACAACTTATTTTACAAGGGTTTACAAAATCACTTTCTCTCGATATATATATATATATATATATATATATATATATATATATATATGAAGAACACATGCATCTGTTTGCATATATGTACTAAACAAACATAAATATATAAAACACATATACATATATATATATATATATATATATTCACGCACTCACGCATACATATCTATTTGTTAATAACACACACACACACACACACACACACACACACACACACACACACACACACACACACATACATATATTTGTATTTGGCATATATATATATATATATATATATATATATATATATATATATATATATTTGATTTATAATAAATGAAAAGAAATCGATAAGAAAAGGAAATAAAAAACCTTTGTTCTGTTACACAGAACAACGCAGTCAGTAAAGTATGACCATAATCATCTATCTATCTATCTATCTATCTATCTATCTATCTATCTATCTCAGTCTGCTCATATCTATCTATCTATCTATCTATCTATCTATCTATCTCAGTCTGCTCATATCTATCTATCTATCTATCTATCTATCTCAGTCTGCTCATATCTATCTATCTATCTATCTATCTATCTCAGTCTGCTCATATCTATCTATCTATCTATCTATCTATCTATCTATCTATCTATCTCAGTCTGCTCATATCTATCTATCTATCTATCTATCTATCTATCTATCTATCTATCTCATTCTGCTCATATCTATCTATCTATCTATCTATCTATCTATCTCATTCTGCTCATATCTATCTATCTATCTATCTATCTATCTATCTATCTATCTATCTATCTATCTATCTCATTCTGCTCATATCTATCTATCTATCTATCTATGCCTGTGTGTGTCTGTGCGCATGTGTTTTGTATATATATGGAGCTGATAAATGATTTAATAGACATCAATCTACAAGTTGAATAAATTTTAGTTCTTGAACTTGAGAGAAAAGACTGTTGCAAGAAAAGATCACAAGAGAATAGATTTAATAAACAGGCTGGTTACTAGATGTCACCAGGGAATAAGAAAAGGCACTTTTGAAAGGTTCAATCATAAACGCACAATGGTTACCATTCTACGCCGAAATAGCTTGACTGATGAGACTGAAATACACATCTCTCTTATATTGCTAAAACCATTTCGAGAAGTATACATTCAGCTATTCTCCCTCTATCTACGGGTTAATAGTTGAGTTGAGTGGGCTCTTTAACCTTGGTATGACAATCAATTTAGGAGAAGGAAAAAACTCTGAATTCAAACCTGTTAAACAATTTTTAACTACGAATGTCATCTTGTCGATCCTTGTTTTGCTACACACACACACACACACACACACACACATATATATATATATATATGTGTGTGTGTGTGTGGAAGTAAATAATGAAAAAGAATCCGACAGTGTGAATAAAATCGAAAAACAAAGAAATCCAAAAGTAAACGATTTATTACGAAGGAAAATCAACGTTAAAACGTTTCGGTTTTAGTAAACCTTCATCAGGATTTTAAGATCCTGAAACAAGTGTTGATAAAACAAAGATGGATGTTTTAGTACAATACAAAAACAGGAAAAAATGTTTCGCCATCTTAAAGTCCGGCGGAAGGTTCATTAAAACCGAAACGTTTTAACCATATTTACCAACCCTCCGCTCGGGTAGGATATGACACAAGGTCAATTTTTAAGCGGAGTTTAACAGGTTTGAATTCAGAGTTTTCCTTCTCCTAGACTAGTTGCCTCACTAAGGCTGAAGAACCTAGTCTGCCCTACTATTTAGCCATAGCTGGAGGGAGAATAATTGGATTCATACCTTTCCCAAGGGTATTTGTGCAATGTGAAATGCAATCAGTCTCGTCCAGGATTTGAACTCGTGTTGCCGTGTCCATTTCCTATGACGATAACCATTACGATAACCGAAACGTTTCAACGTTGACTTTCCTTCGTAATAAATTCAACACTTTTAGATTACTTCGTTTTTCTATTTTTCCATATATATATATATATATATAATTGAATATATATATATATATATATATATATATATATATATATATATGTATATATATATATACATACAATAAACAAATGTATATTATTTTTTGCAAAACAACAATCATCAGGAAGTTTAGAGGATTCCATCTTCTTAAATGACTGATGATTGTTGTTTTGCCAAAAACTTCATGAAACTCAGGGTTGCAGTATATTTTCCATGGATTAAATATATATATATATGTCTAATATATATTTATTTATTATTATTATTATTATTATTATTATTATTATTATATAATTGCTCTATCCAAGATATTGAGCACTCTCCATATTATATTGCTCTTGGTCCGACACATACCCACAAATTGATTTAGTACAACCAACACTCTTATAATATATATATATATATATATATATATATGTGTGTGTGTGTGTGTGTGTGTGTGGAATAAGTAAATAGACGAAAGATATGTATTTGGTGTAGTTGATGATGCCTTTGTTATTTATTTTTATTTTCAACAAATCATTTATTTATTTATTTTTGCCAACGCCTTTCGACTTTAAAATTTCCCCGCATACAAAACCATTTTATTAAAGAGTTATTTTAACTATGAGAATAAAATGAAATAATCATGATAAAAAATTTTCCATCCAAGTTCAAGGTCATCAAGAAAAATTTTTCTATTATGATTATTTTAATTTCTATTCTCACACTGAGAATAATTTTTTTGCAAATTTTGAAGTCGAAACGCGTCGACAAAAAAAAAAAAAAGAGTGAAAATAAATAAAAATGAAAAATAATAAATAAATAAATAAATAATCATCAACAAAACCAAATATATATCTTTCGTCTGCTTACCTTTTTCCGCGTAAATTCTATCTGACTCCCATAAACATATATATATATATATATGTGTGTGTGTGTGTGTGTATATATATATATATATATATACAGACGTATATACATTCATACGTTTATATATATGCGTACCCCCTATATATATTTTTTGGGGGGGGTGATTGAAAAGTAAAAATGTTTCAAAATTCTTTTAATTTATCTATGAGTTATGATTTTTACAACTATATGCATTTTAAAATCGGAAGTTTCTTTTTAGTCATCTTATATATATAATATACACGTATTTTTTCTCCTGCTTTCTCATCAAACTTTCATCGCTATTTTGACAACTTTTTTCATGAATTTAAAGTCCTGAAGAAGGTTGTTACAACCGAAACGTTTCATGTCGACTTTCATAATAAATTCATCAAATTTTGGATTATTTTGTTTTTTCAACATTTCACATATATATATATATATATAGGAGGATCATTAAATAGGTTTCCAGACATTTTTCGTATGGGCACTTTTATTGATAGTACACACATGAAACTCTAGTCCCCTTCGAAGTAATCTCCTCCGGCTGTAATGCACATGTTGTATCGCTCCAACAACTTCTGGAAGGACACAGGGAAGTCCTCTTGTGTGAGTGTGTCAATGACCTTTACAGCCTCTTTCATCTCCTCAATTGTCTCATAACGACGGCCTCTGTGCTTAGGGAATAACCAAAAGGCACAGGGAGGAAGGTTTGGACTATAGGGACGGTGAGGAACTTTGTTGATGCCCGTCTTGGTCAGATAGTCTTTGACAAGGATGGAGTTGTGAACTGGTGCATTGTCCTGGTGGAAATGCCACTGACCCAATTTGAAGATTGCTGGCCACTTACGACGGAATCTCATTCTGAACTCCCTTAAAACCTCAACATAGTAACCCTAACCCTAACCCTTTGGCCAATCAACTCTGGTGTATTGACTTCCTTACTCCTCCCACACCTCTCATCATCCCTCACAGACTCCCTGCCATCCTTGAATCTCTTATACCACTCAAAAACTGATGCTCGATTCATGCAAGATGGTCAAAAAGCAGTCTGAAGCATTCCATACTTTTCTGTGGCATTTTGTTCAAGTTTAAAATATAATTTTGTTGCATATCGGTCTTCTAAAGTGTCCTGACATCCAGATTGCATTTTTGAAATTCACCAGCTGTGACAATCAGACTTTAGTAGGGTGTATTCCAATTGCTGCTGTAGCTGTTTATTTGAACCTGAAATCATAAAAATTAGTCAGTCATATAGTTCAACGTCGACTTTTAACTATATCATTAAATAACTTTCCAGAAATAAGATACTGTATAGCAATAAGATACTGAATTTTCAAGAGTCTATGACAATTTTATATGCCTGTACCAAAAAAGTCTGAAAACTTATTGAATACACCACACTTGTTCAAAATGGCAAGTATTATTCTTAGGCAGATTCCATCAAATTTCTTCTTCAGAGCGTTTCGTTAGCGTCTAGAGGGTGCATCTATACAGTAGTACCGACACGTCTACCGCAAGGAAGAATTCTCGCTTTATTTTATCGATGAGATCAGAAGATTTCCATATGATCGGCAGCCTCTCAATAGCAGTTTACACCTTTGCTGTATGTATGATGACATTACGTTCAGTTGATGAGATATTGCGACCGAGGTATATGAACTAGTCTACTGATTTCTGAGTCTTATCAGTTAAAATGGAGACGGATTCATGCCTTTCGCATATGTATAACTATAATAAAATGGAAATGTCTCTTTTCCTTTAAATAAACTTTAAACTCTGTTTTAGCTTTCATGTAGAGACCAGTGCCTCTTGCTGTTTACTCAAGGCTATGCAGCAGGATTTTATCTTGGGCAGGTGTATTTTCAAGAAGCTCTTGAACATTTACGAAGTCTGCGTCCACTCGTTCTCCACTAACTGTGGTTAATTAGTAGGGTAGACTAGGTTCTTTAACCTGGGTTTGGCAACCGGTATAGGATAAGTAAAATTCTGAATTCAAGCCACCTTTACTCCACTTAAAAAGTGGCCTTCAAAAGTCACAGCAGGAGCATGTGGGAGGTGTTCCCGTGCCGTAGCGGCTAACGTGAGGGACTGTGACATTGTGGTAAAAGAGGTTCGAACTCCAGTCGCTCCCTTATGTTCGTTTTCGGACTAATACATTCGAGAAAGTCATGGAATTCTTTATCCCCCGCCAGCTATTGGTTAAATAATAATACGGCTGTTCTTCTACAAGGATGACTTTGGCATTAGATAACGTACGAAGTTTGATATACCATTATTCAAATAAACTAAATAAAACCTATGTTTAAGCCCACTGGAAATATCCTGTCTCTTAATATTAATCTATTAAGAGATTGCCCAGTCAGCTGGGGCTGTAGAATACACTGATTGCAAGACCCCCCCCAATGAGTGTCTTGGATATGACATTAAACAATCTGATGGTGAGGTTCCAGTAATGCTGGAGCTTTGAGGAATATAGAGTACCCCTTTAGTGCCATCGCTCCCAGGTCCACTCTGGCCCGGCGTGGTAGCACCTGGTAGGGCCCTATATATGGATTAAATAGAACTAACGGCATACTTATGCTAAACTGAATTGTTTGACGAAACTGAATAGCTTAAAATAGAAATGTTATTGACAAACCGTACTTAAATTTAAACTGCCTGCTTATGCTAAACTGAATTATTTGACATAGAGCTATTTTTTAACATTGAAACTGTATTTACTCTAAACTGAATTGTTTAACATAGAACTGTTTTGACATTTAACAGTGTGTAAACAAAATCTGTACTTATACTAAATTGAATTAGTTGAATTAGAACTGTTTGAATAAACTGAATAGTTTGAAATATAAATGTTTTTGACAATTAAACTGTGTACTCATGCTAAACTGAATTGTTTGAAATTTACATAAAAATGGATTTGGCGTTAAATAACCTACAAAAGTTGATATGCCATAAAACCCAACCAACCAGCCAACCAACCATCTCAAGTTTGGACAAAATATTGTGCTCAGGATATAGGAGGAGTGACTGCCAACAGATAGGTGCTAAACAAGTATTCTGCACGCTGTATTGTAAGATTATCAGTAATGATTTTACCTTTATACACACACACACACACACACACACACACACACACACACACACACACATATATATATATATATATATATTAAAAATTCTTCGTTGATTTAACTTCACTAATATCATTATCATAGTCCTGATGATGGTTCATTAGAACCGAAACGCTATATTGTCAACTTTGTTTCTCAATATATCTCTCCTTCTACTTGGATTACCTTGTTATCAATTTTTCTTTATATATATATATATATATTCCATTGCTAGTCGTGTACACGACTAGCGACGGCATGGACAGCTGTCGATAGGTTATCGATCATATGGAAGTCAGACCCATCTAATAAAATAAAACGCAATTTTTCCAAGCAGTGTTCGTGTCCCTACTACTATATGGGTGCACTCCATGGACGCTGACTAAACGTATAGAAATAAAGCTTGACATGAATTGTACAAGAATGCTTCGAGCTATACTGAATAAATCCTGGGAGCAACATCCCTCAAAACAACAGCTCTACGTGTAGCGCAAGCATTGTTAGAGATAACAAGCAAGGACAGGTATGCCACGTGATCACTCCGAGAACGCGATTGCTGATATAGAAAAACAACACAGACACTTTTGTATTTTCTTTTAGGATTTATAGCTGGCTCACTACCGTGAGTTGTCCGATAAGAGAGGGAAATATTGGCTGATATTTTCTATTAAAAGGACTCGGCCCCTCATGGGATAAAACTTAGGTCTGAATTTTTTCAACGCCAGCCGCTTCAATTTTGTCTCTTCAAAAAACGAAAACAAAAACAAAACAAACAAAAAAAAAAAACGGGCCGTCATCACACTTCCGCCTGTCGTGTCGGAGCCAGAGACATATCCGTTTCCGGTGGTTCCACACCTGCGTAGAAGGTTTCGAACTGCCGGGTTTTTCTCAATTCATTTTTAATTACCAGGAGTGCTTTGGCCAGGTCATTCGGAGACTGTGTGTTTAATATATTTATTTATTTATTTATTCATTCATTCAATTTCAATTTTGAATGAGCCGTTCTATTACTTGACATAGAACCACCAACCTCCGATCTCTAAAACCATTAAAATCAGACGAACTAGACACCCGAGACACTGCTGAAGAAGTAAGGACGAGCTCATAAGCGACGTTCTCCCATGGACGCCTTCATACGGAAGCAGGTATTGGACGTCTGGGTAGAACTGATCTTCAACAGCTCTGTACAGACACAGGATGTAGTCTAGAGGACCTGTCGGAATGCGAGGGACGATAGAGACGAACGACGAGAGACAGAGAGACAGAGAGAAACATAGGAAAATCCGTGCTAGCAGCACGACATGATGATATATATATATATATATATATATACATTGTACTTTTATTTATATATACTCATATGGTATATAAGTGTGCTTGTGTTGAGGCAAGTATACAATACTTTTGTCGAATCTTAGAGCGTTTTGATTTATTTTAATTTTTGTTGTTTCTTTTTATTCTACTTATCTTTTTGTTGTTATTTTTATTTTTATTTATTTATTTTTTATTTTTATTACCTTTTTACTGTTTTCTATGGTTCCGCCTTTCTTTTTGGATGTCAATTTCACCGTCAGTGCCCTGTCATCAGCCAGAAAATATCACAGTCTATCGATTCGTACGATTTCTGGTGAGTGCAAATCATCTGGTCATGTCTACAACAATGTTGGTCTGTCTGTCTGTCTGTCTGTCAGTCTGTCTGCTTAAAAAAAAAAAAAAAAAAAAGAAAAAAGAAAGAAAGAAAAAATAAAAACAAAAACAAAAGATATTTATTTCACAACAGACGCGGGAGATTTTATCCTGAAGGGAAAAGGCGACCAACTTTTCAATTTGGATTTGACAAGCAAAAACAAAAACAAAAACAAAAAAAAAAAAAAATGAAAAAAGATCAATAGGAAACGTAGTTTCCGGGTGGGGGTGGGGGCGCTGAAAAATTATCGATTATTAAGAAATATAATTGCTCAAATAATCACACACACACACACACACACACACACACGCACACACAAACAAAATAGACGCACTCACTCACAGAAAGATTTACATAAACACAAACACACTGTCGATTGTAGTGTTTTTATTACGTGAAACTTTTAGTAACGGTATTTGATCCAACGGAGAAGTTCCCATAGCGTAGTGGCTATCATGCTAAAATGTGACATTATATATATATGTATATATATATATTGTATTTTTCATTTGGTATATAAGAACTCCCTTATCTCCGTAGCTATAGGTTAAATAGTACCACTACTGCTCTTCTACGAGGATGGCTTTAGCATTAAATAACCCACAGAATATGACAGGCCATTTCGATTTTGGAGCATCGAGCACTCGTAAAAACAGATTCCTGTTATATATATATATATATATATAGTAAAATAAAGTTGGCGACATTGGTCGAGGGCGACCCGAAGGCTCCCTTTTCATTAGCTACTATACTGAGGTGTAGGGGATAACGCGACTCTTTACATTGGGTTGCTCCACTTACCCTTGATCAGTACCTAATGATGCTGAGTATTAAGCTGGGAGTCATGTGTCATTTTTTGAGTCTTTGGTATGACTCGACCAGGGATTGCGTGTCTGGTGGGAGGCAGCGACAAATACTCGACCAGGGATTGTATCCCGGTCTCTCCACTAGTCTCTCTCCACTTGGCCAATGGGACGATATATATATATATATATATATATATATATATATATATATGCTCCCCTACCTCTGTAGGGTTGAGCTCTCTAGCGAGGGAAGTAAATGTGTTGCCATAAGCGTAATGAAAGGCTCTTCATATGAATCGAGTTCTCGGTAGCCGTTAAGCGGATATATATATAAAAAAAAACAATTTTGATTCATAACCATTTAAATTTCCTTCGCTTGCGCTGGGTTCCTTGTGGGTGAGTGGTAGAATCTTGGATTGGCGTTTGAGTCAACCGGGTTTCGATCCCAGCTTCGGGAATCTAGCCTGTCTAGCCACACTGATGAGTTCTGATCGAACGAAAGAGATCTGTCTGTGGATGACAATATATATATATATATATATATAGTCATCCACAGACAGATGTGGATGACAATATATATATATATATATAGTCATCCACAGACAGATCTGTTTCGTTCGATCAGAACTCATCAGTGTGGCTAGACATTAGCTTCCAATAGCTGGGATCGAAACCCGGTTGACTCAAACGCTAAGCCAAAGCCTCAAATCATTCAGCCACGAGGAGCCATTAGCTGCGAAGTAAATTTTAAACGGTTATGAATCACAATTACTATTGTTTACATACATCCGTTCAACGGCTACCGAGACCTCAATTCATATACGAAGAGTCTTGCAATGAACGCTAATGGCAACACGATTAATTCTTCGCCAGAGAACTCAACCATACGGGTATACATATATATACCAGCCCTCCACACGAGTAGGATGTGACACAAAATCAATTTCTTAAGAGGTGTTTAACAGATATAAACCCAGACTTGTCCTTTCCCTTGACTGGTTGCTATACTAAGGTGAAAGAGCTCAGCCTGGCCTTCTATTTGCCTTTAGCTAGAAGGAGAATACTTAGACAAATACTTTTCCCAATGGTGCTAGCAAAATATGAAATTCAAACAGCCTCTTCCAGGTTTTGAACTTGGGTCGTCAATTTCAATTTCTACGATTGTAATCACAGTGTAATAATGATAAGAGAGTTGTCGGGACCGAATAAGAAGTTTCTTATACCCGAGTTTCTCTTATATCCGGGTTTGGTCTATTTTATATATATTAACATAGGCTCTAATTTGGGACCAGAGAAAATCTCGTTTATATCAGGATCTTTTATATTCGGGTATCTTATATCCGGGTGACACTGTATTACATTTCAAATTTCAAATTCTTCGAAATGGACTTAGGAATATATACATATATATATATATATATATAGAGAGAGAGAGAGAGAGAAAGAGAGAAAGACGGATTTGTCATTGACTTTTTTGGGAATAAATATCCTTACTCGAATCATCATGAATAATTAACTCATAAAACTTCATAGGGTTTTTTATTTTCATGCCTTAAGATGTTGATTTAATAAATTTTACTGACAGTTTCCGTAATAATGTTACATGAAGGAAAAAGATTCCCCACCAAAAAAAAAAAAAAAATCAGACTGATTAATTTTAGTCCATGAAAATCAGCCCTAAAAAACAAACGGAACCCTCCTAATAACACCAGTCCAGTCGGCTGGGGTCGAAGAATACACCGATTGCATTTCTTAAGAGGAGCAGGTCCCCTCCAACAAGTTACAAGATATGACACAAATCCAGTGCTGGATCTTTGGGGAATGTGGAGTACCCCTTCATTGCTATTGCTCTCAGGTCTAATCTGACCCGGAGTGGTAGCACTTGATAGGGTCCTATCAATGGGTCCAATGCCCTGTTTGACATTTAAACTGAGCGCGAACAAATAACTTATGCTAAACTGAATTATTTGAAATAGAACTGACTGATATTTAATAGAATTGTTTGTGATACATAGCAATACTTGAAACCATTTAACTTTGACCTATGTTAAATTGATTTGTTAGAAAAAGAACTGTTTGATCATTTAGCTTTGATTAAACAAATGACTGATATCTAATTTAATTGTTGGTGACGCATGGCAATACTTCGAACCCTTTAACTTTGTTGATTTATGCTAAAGTGAATGGTTTGAAATAGAACTGTTTGATCATTTAACTGTGTGTAAAAAATGACTGATATTCAAATGAATTGTTAGTGATACATAGCAATACTTGAAAACATTTAACTTTAATGGCTTATATCAAACTGAGTTGTTAGAAGTAGAACTGTCTGATAATTTAACTGTGTTTACAAAGCATATTTGATATGAATGTAAAAATGATTTGTAAATACATCTTTAGTTAATATATTCCACATATATCATAATTTTATGCTTTCTTTTTCTTTTTATCTTTCTTTTTCTTCCTCCTTTTAATTCGAATTTTTCTTGATAAACAAACGGAACATAAATTCTATACAATATTCCTTATAAGTCAAATGACGTAATTTAAAACAACAAACGCTGATTCACTAATTAAACGGCCAAGTTTTCCTTGTTATACAGAAAATTTCTCTAGGTTTTTGTATTTTGCATTTTTAAACATCTATCGTTGATTTTACATTACTAATATTATCCCTCATGGTCCTGATGATGGTTCAGTAGAACCGAAACGCTATAGTGTCGACTTTGCTTCTTAATAAATCTCATTGGGTGCCCACTTCCATCGGCCTTGTGCCACATCGAAGCAAAGAGCTTTGTAAATTACCTTAATAAATCTCTACTACTTGGATTACCTTGTTATCAATTTTTCTTCATATGTGAAAATAGAATTTGGCATTAAATAACCAACAATGGTTGGTATGCCACAAAACTTAATCTAAATTTTAATACTGATAACATGAGAGAAACGAATCGATTTCTGGCTTAAATAATTTAAAAAATCTTTAAAAATCCTTATGTTTTTCAAAGAAATTTTTATTTTATTTCAACTTAACAGCTACATTTTGAATGCAAATCCTGAGATAAATTCAATGTTACACCCAAAACACTCGATCTTCACCTAAGTTGCGTACATACTTGTGTGTGCTTGTCAGTATGTGTATGTGAGTGTATGTGTTAGTGCGTGTGTGAGTGTGAGTATGTGTATGTGAGAGTTGGTTGGTTGGGTTTTTATAGCATAACAACATTTGTAGGTTATTTAACGCCAAATCCATTTTAATGTAAATAATCAGTTCTATTTAAACCAATTCAGTTTAGCATGAGTACACAGTTGAATTATCAAAAACATTTCTATTTCAAACTATTCAAGCAGTTATATAAAACAATTCATTTTAGTGTAAGTACAGTTTCAATGTCAAAAACAGTTCAATTTCAAACAATTCAGTTTAGCATAAGTACGCAGTTTAAATGTAAGTACAGCTTGATTGTGAAAAACAATTCTATTTCTAGCTATTCAGTTTAGTCAACTAATTCAGTTTAGTATAAGTACAGATTTTGTTTATACACAGTTAAATGTCAAAACAGTTCTATGTTAAACAATTCAGTTTAGTGTAAATACTGTTTCAATGTCGAAAAACAGTTCTATTTGAAATAATTCAGTTAAGCATAAGCACGCAGTATAAATGTAAGTACGGTTTAATTGTCAAAAACTTTTCTATTTCAAGCCATTCAGTTTAATTAAACAATTCAGTTTAGCTTAAGTATGCTGTTAGTTCTATGGTCTAGAGGGTAGAGTGTTCGCCAATGGTGCAGTAGACCTGGGTTCAATCCCAGGTCGTGTCATACCAAAGACTTTAAAAATGTTACTTGATACCTCCTTGCTTAACACTCAGCAATATAAGGTACGTATCAAGGGTAATGTGGAGCAATCCAGGGAAAGGAGTAGCGCCCTCCCCTACACCTCGGTGTAGTAGCTATTGAAAAGGGAGCCTTCTGGTCGCCCTCGACTACGGTCGCCAACTTTACTTACTTCTATTTAACCCATAGATAGGACCCTTAGCAGGTACTACCACTCCGGGCCAGAGTGGACCTGGGAGCGATGGCAATGAAGGGGTACTCCGTATCCCCCAAAGCTCCAGCATCTCTGGAACCTCACCATTAAATTGTTTAATGTCATATTCAGGACATCATTGGGGGGGGGGTCTTACCCCTCTGCAGAAGTGCAGTCGGTATATTCTACAGCTCCAGCCGACTGGGCAATACTCATTCGTTTGCGCACAGTTCAATATTTCCAAGTATTGATTTTTATCACTAACAATTCAATTAACATCAGTCTTTTATTTGTTTGCTGTTAATTGATATAACAGTTCTATTTCTAACAATTCAGCTCAATACAAATTATTTGTTTGTACAGGCTAAATGGAAAACAGGTGTTTTCTCTCCCGGTCAGAGTGGACCCGGGAGCGATGACAGTAAAGGGGTACTCCGTATGCCCCAAAGCTCCAGCATCACTAGAACCTCACCATCAGATTGTTTAGTGTCATATCCAGGACGCCCGTTCGGGGGGGGGTCTTACCCCTCTGCAGAGGAGCAGTCGGTGTATTCTACAGCCTCAGCCGGCTGGGCAAGTATATGAGAGTGTATCCAAGAGTGCATGTATGTGTGTGTGTGTGTGTGTGTGTGTGTGTGTTTTTGGTTTCGATTCCTCTTCTAATCTACAATTCCTTCTAGAGACCGTTCCAAACACATTAGCTATAATTAATTTCATGTAGGAGGTGCCCGTGGTGTAGTCGTTATCGTCGTAGGAAATGGACACGGCGAAAAGAGTTCAAATCCTGGACTAGACTGATTGCATTTCACATAGAACTAATACCCTTGGGAAAGGTATGAATCCAATTATTCTCCCTCCAGCTATGGGTAAATAGAAGGGCAGACTAGTTCTTCAGCCTTGGTTAGGCAACTAGTCTAGGAGAAGGAAAACTCTGAATTCAAACCTGTAAAACTCTGCTTAAAAATTGACCTTGTGTCATATCCTGTCCGAGCGGAGGAGTTGAGTAAATATGATAATTAGTTTCCTGTGGCATTTCCACCAGGATATTACACCAGTCCACAAATCCATCCTTGTCACAGACTATTTGAGCAAGATGGGCATCAAGACAGTTCCTCACCGTCCCTATAGTCCAGACCTTGCTCCCTGTGACTTTTGCTTATTCCCTAAGCTCACAGGCTGTCGTTATGAGACAATTGAGGAGATGAAAGAGGCTGTGACGAAGGTAATTGACACTCTCACACAAGAGGACTTCTATGGGTCCTTGGAGAAGTTTTTGGAACGGTACAACAAGTGCATTGAAGCCGGAGGAGATTACTTCGAAGGGGACTAGAGTTTCATGTGTGTACTATAAATAAAAGTGCCCATACGAAAAAAGTCTGGAAACATATTTAATGATCCTCGTATAAACAAGTTTTAGTATTGAAAAAACCTACAATGTTTGAAAGGCTATAAAACCAAACTGAACTAAACAAGACATAAGTGCAGGCTTGAAATCGTAACCTCGAAATAAAAATTGAAAAATGAAAGTGGGTGTGACGAAGGTCATGGACACGCTCACACAAGAGGACTTCCATGGAGCCTTCCAGAAGTTGTTGGAACGTTACAACAAATGTATTGCAGCCGGAGGAGATTAATTCGAAGGGGACTAGAGTTTCATGTGTGTACTATCAATGAAAGTGCCCATTCGAAAAAAGTCTGGAAACTTATTTAATGATCCTCGTATCACCGTCAACCTCGTATTCTATAGTTTATTTAGCTCTCAAGCAAAGTCCTTGTATTTCTCTATCATTTCATTTGTTTTATTTTCAACAGCAAAATCCATTAGTTCACAAGTTCTCTTATTTCTTTTTTTGTGCTACATGGCCTGGTCTCCTAGCCGGGAAGGAGTGATCCACTTATACGAGGATCATTAAATATGTTTCCAGACTTTTTTCGTATGGGCACTTTTATTGATAGTAGACACATGAAACTCTAGTTCCCTTCGAAGAAATCTCCTCCGGCTGCAATGCACTTGTACTGTTCCAACAACCTCTGGAACGCCCCATAGAAGTCCTCTTGTGTGAGCGTGTCAATCACCTTCGTCACAGCCTCTTTCATCTCCTTAATTGTCTCATAACCACAGCCTGTGAGCTTAGGGAATAACCAAAAGTCACAGGGACCAACGTCTGGAATATAGGGACGGTGAAGAACTGTCTTGATGCCCATCTTGCTCAAATAGTCTGTGACAAGAATGGAGTTGTGGACTGGTGCATTGTCCTGCTGGAAATGCCTCTGACCCGATTTGCAGAGTGCTGGCCTCTTCCGGTGGAATCTCTTGCTGAACTCCCTTAAAACCTCAACATAGTAACCCTAACCCTAACCCTTTGGCCGATCAACTCTGGTCTATTGACTTCCTTACACCTCTCATCATCCCTCCCATACTCTCTGCCTTCTTTGAATTTCCTATGCCACTCAAAAACTGATGCTTGATTCATGCAAGATGGTCGAAAAGCAGTCTGAAGCATTCCATACGTTTCTGTGGCATTTTTCCAAGTTTAACACAGAATTTTATTGCATATCGTTCTTCTAAAGTGTCATCACGCTCAGATTGCATTTTTGAAATTCACCAGCTGTGACAATCAGTCTTTAGTAGGGTGTATTCCAATTGCTGCTGTAGCTGTTGATTTGAACCTGAAATCATAAAAATTGGCCCGTCATCTCATATGATGTATAGCAATAACATAGTGAATTTCAAGAGTCTATGACAATTTTAAATGCCTGTACAAAAAAAGTCTGGAACCTTATTGAAGGCACCACGTATCTCAAAATCCCTGAGAATATCATCCGTCTCATTAGATCGATTCTAGTTTGTGTACATACAATTTGTTAGTATAATAAATCACTTGCACGATTCCCAGTGTATCGTGTTTCCCACCCTGTCGTGTCTGCTTCTTTTCATGCTAGTCTGCTCCATCTAAACCACAGAATGGTTTAGATCCATGAGAACATTTAGAATAGTTATGAAAACTCGGTGACTTGTTAACACTTAGATTCTCGAAAAAAGTCATTTGCTGAGACGGGTGAGAACAATAAATTCCCAAGGAGTATAATAACAATAATTTTGGACTTTGCTGTCTCGGCTGACCACAGAGTATAATTGAAAGAAAACGAAAAGAAAGGTAAGTATCTGGATCTTACTAGGGAATTGAAATAACTGTGGAACATGAAAGTGACGTTTATACCAATTGTTATTGGTGTTCTTGGTACAGTGCCCAAGGAATTATGAAAGGGACTAGAGGACTTGGAAATAAGAGGACGAGTGGAGACCATCTAAACTGCTACATTGTTGAGACAAACGGATCATATAATCTCGGCCAGACGATCTGACCTACTGGTAGCCAAGACAAAATAAAACTGGAAAAAAGAGGACTTGCTGAATAGTGGACTTTGCCGTTCCGGCTGACCAAAGGGTAAACTAAAGCATTGCTAAAATCGGCCAGAATACGGAGGAAAGTCCAGGAGACATGAGGAGACTTGTCTTTCAGACTCCAGCGATAGACCATCAACTAACGTTGGCGTGAAAAACTCTCAAAAAACTAAAATAATTATTATAAACCTATTGTAATTGGATGGTGTCCTGATGGTGTAATGGTTAAATTGTTGTTCGCCACTGGTCTGGGAGACCTGCGTTCAATCCCAGGTCGCGTCATACCAAAGACTTTAAAAATAGTACTTGATACCTCTCTGCTTAACATTCAGCAATATAAGTTACTTATCAAGGGTAAAGAGGAGCCATCCAGGGAAAGGAGTAGCGCCCTCCCCTACACCTCGGTGTAGTAGCTATAGAAAAGGGAGCCTTCGGGTCGCTTTCGACTAAGGTTGCCTACTTTACTTACTGTACTTTTAGAAGAATAAATTTGGCATTAAATAACCCAAGATGGTTGATATGCCATAAAACAAACTATAACAACAATTCATCCTCGATCACAATCATTTGGACAAGAGAAGAAAAATATTTTGCGTCGCTATTTATTTAGAGACAAAATCATCTAAAACTGTCTCAAAAAATATGCAATCCATTGATATAATGATTTCTTACTGAGGCAAGAAAGTAAAATAAAATTGCAGGTCGTGGAAGCTGATATAATAACAACTAAAAAAAAAAACATTGATTTGATGTTTCTAACTCAAAGGATATATTTTTACAGGATTTGTTCCAAATGACCGACATTGCATTTGTTTCAGTAATAAATAGTTATCGTATAAATAGGTTGCATCTATAATGAGACTCCCTGAATATAAATAGATGAATGAACAAAAATGAAGAAATAAAAATAAAATATGAATGGGACACATCTATTTTTAGACATTCTGTATATAAATAGACAAATGAATAAAAATGAAAAAAAAAATTTACGCAGCATCTCCAGAAAAATAGTATTATGGATATACGTTGAATGCTATTCCCTATCTATCTATCTATCTATCTATGTAGAAAAACTGATAACAACGATCCAAGTGGAAGGAATGATTTATTAACGGGTTGACACTATAGCGATTCGGTTCTACTGGACCATCATCAGGACCATGAGGCATGATATTAATAATCTTAAGTTAACGATGGATGTTTAGAAATGTGAAATACAAAAACCTAGGGGAAAATATGTATAGTAAGAAAAAGTTGGCCGTTTAACTGGCGAATCAGCGTTTGATGTTTGAATTACGTCATTAAATGAAGCGCTATAGTGTCGACCCGTTAATAAATCATTC
>CAUZXS010004297.1:0-136226 GCA_963585895.1 Sepioteuthis lessoniana | reverse complement strand
CCTGTACTATTGTCGCCAACTTTACTTATCTCCATTCGGGCTGCAGCATTCAATTTGACGTTGACGTAAGAACACAGCGTGCGTTTGATTTTTTGATTTGTTTACAGCTGTTATTTTACTATTTGCCTACAGATTAGATGATATTTATGGCTTTTCTCTATGAATCAAGCTGTGTTAAATGCACGTTGAATCTTAAACAAATTGAATGATAATATATAAAATATAAAATAACCTGGTAATCTTCTTTACATAAACTATTTCAAAGACACCCATTTTACATCGGTTCGAGCTTATATCCTTGAAGTTGAATCTCTCAATATTGTAAACCTTTACACGGGAGTCCTTCCATGAGTATATGTTTGAAACGCCATAAAATATAAAAAAGTTCAGTAACATGATTTTTTTTTTGACATACGATCCAAGGAACATTTTTTAATCTTTAAACTGTATTCTCTCTTCTATTCAATATTTGCCCAAAGAAATATTATCTACACACACTGCTTTATCTAGTTCATTATTGTACTCAGCTGTGTCACATGTTTAAACTGTGGTAATTGCTTGAATATCGAGATGCTGACTTTCTGGCCGAGCAGGCTTTCAGTTAACTTCATGTTGTTCCTCGCAAATCTTAGAAGGTTCTCAAGTTTAACTGGTCGTGTCTCACTTCCCTCCAGAGATGGGTGGGTAAAAATCATTTTAAAAAAGACGAAAGTAAAAGAGAAAAAATATTAATTTCGGAAAATTTTGATTCATTTCAGAATTTTAGCATTTGTGTTTGTTTATTTTATCTATTGAGCTTGAAAATATGCGTGTAATAAATGTTCATATTTTGTAGATGAAACTTTTTTGCTGTAATTTCAGGTCAGGCCAACAAAATATTACGACTGAAGAAATAAAGATGAGACGAATAATGAAATATATGATATAATGATAGTAATCTAAATAAATTTATTTTTGTACATAGCTCTATTGCTTAGATAGTGCACTATGCAGAAATTGGATCAGTATTAAAGTGAGTGGAAAATATACCCGACGAAATAAATTTGAAGTCATAATTTGTACAGTCTTCTAGGAATATTTACGAACAAACACTTATAAGAACAATTTGGTTAAGAGATGTATTTCTTTGGTTAACATAGAAAATCGTTAGTTGGTCGGTTTGTGGTATGTAAATCTTTGTTGGTTAATTAATGCCAAATCCTGTTTATATATATATATATATATATATATATATATATATATATATATATATATATATATATATATATATATATATATTTAATAGCAACGAAGCTTGTCTGCAACCACAGGTTCCATGTCTTCTTATAAACGACAATCATCAGGCAGAAAAAGCCACAAAACCAAAAAGTGAGATTATGACAACCAACACCGTCACACACACACACACACACACACACACACACACACACACACACACACACACACACACACACACACACATATATATATATATATATATATATATATATATATATATATATATATATATATATATATATTTGCACATAGCTGTATGGTTTCAGAATACTGATAATAATAATCCTTAACAAATGATGGAACAGTTCTCTTTGACCTGTTGTTGGATCCCTAAGATGTACTACATGTGTCAGAGTGGATCTGGGAATGATGGCAATGAAAGTGGTACTCTGCATTCGCCAAAGCCACAAGACTTCAACCAGGATAGTTTAAGCATTAGATAAGACACACGTCTTTATGTGCCATTTAAATCAAAGAAACAGACAAATCTAACCCAAAGATTATAAGTGAAGTCACATCAACTATTTGACGGAATCTGATACCTTTATTCACGGTAAAGTCACGTGGTTTTCTTTTGCTCATTCAACTGGTGATCCACAATACACCCTCTGCTTCTCTGCATAGAAGTTAGATCCTCCCCCAACCAGTGGATATGACACTAAACAATCTGATGGTGAGCTTCCTGTAATGCTGGAGTTTGGGGAATGCAGAGTACTCCTTCATTGCCATTGCTCCCAGGTCCACTCTGGTAGCCCCTGATAGGGTTCAATCTATGGGTCGAATAGAAGTAACCTGTGTACTTATGCTAAACTGATTTTTTTTAAAAATAGAACTGTTTTCATGATGAATTGAATTTTTGGAAATAGAACTGTTTTGACATTTAACTGTGTGTAAACAAAAACTATACTTATACTAAACTAAATTGTTTGAATTAGAACTGCTTGATTAAACTAAATCGCTTGAAATAGGAAAGTTTTTTAAATTATTAAACTGTTTACTTATGCTAAACTGAATTGTTTGAAATAGAGCTGTTTATTTGTATAAAAATGCATTTGGCATTAAATACCCTACAAAGGGGGATATGCCATAAAACAAAACAAAAAAATAAACCAAACTTTGTTTTCTTTGGGTGATATAGTCTTTGTGGATGTAAATGTTTCAGTTAATTTTACAATTCATTCTGTTAGAGATTTCTCAGTTGCGTTATCGCTAAAATGGTAAACGGCGTTCTCGAAGTAAACGAGTTCGAATTCCTGTGGCGCTCATATGTTCATTTTCAGGCACATACCCTTCGAAAACGTATGGACCGCTTTATCCTCACGGATATGTGTTAAAAATTATTACTGCTGTTCTTCTACGAGGATGGTTTTTGCATTAAATAACCCACGAAGGTTGATATGCCATTAAATAAAGAAACCGAACCAGAGATAATAGAACAAGTTAGAGAGTGCGGCAAATTTTAGAATATAAGTCATCATCAACTTCTTGTGCCACCAGTACGGATATCCCTGACTCTCTCTCGCCATCGTTCATCGGTTCTGCTGGTCCTCAGGGCTACATCCCGTGTCTTCGCAGAGCTGTTGTATGAAGGTTCGAGCTGGTCGTCCTGCTTTTGCTCGGCCATGTAAGGGGGTCAATAGGAGAACATCGCTTATGATATCACCCCTACCTCTCCAGCAGTGTCCTGCATGTCTGGTTCGTCTGACTTTGATTGTTTTCGGATGGGTGGTAGGTAGCTGTACAGCTGCTGCTTTGTGGGGTGTTGCCTCCAGGACTCGTTCAAAATTGCTCGCAGCATTCTTGTGTAGTTGCAGTCATGCTTTTAAGTTGAAAATAGAAAAAGAAAGGATCCCGATGAAAATAAAATATTTTTTTGTTTTCTTTTTCTATTTCTTTTTTGTTAATGTCACAAATAAACTGTAGTCTAGAGTGCTAGTATAGAGTTAAGTAGACTAGAACTTCATTTTTGTTTTTAGATCCGTTGCGTCAAAGCGGGAAAAAAGAGTTTATTTCTGGATACCAAGAACTATATTTTTTAGCAAAAGCAGAATGGCGAAAGTGAAATTTTAGGAAAAATCAGCAGTAGTCATTTGGATCGTTAAAAAAGTGCGTTGGGTTCATCTTGTAATTTGAAAAAAGTCAATACGTTCACTTTTGTACCAATAACCTCGGGAAAAGATATGAACCATTTTATCAATCCAGCTATTGATTAAATACTACCGCTATATTTCTTCTCCAAGAAAGATTTTCCATTAAATAACCCACGAAGGTTGATATGTCATCAAACAAATAATTGTTTATCTCTACATTAATACATTGGCTCCTAAAATCTCGATATTGCAACTAAATATGAATAGTACAATTTTTTTAAAATAGAAGAATTATATTGTAAATTGAATTACCATGGCCAGAAAATCCAACGAACACTTGCGCGCGATATACGGAAATACTGGACAGCTTTTTTGACCTTATTAAGCCTCATCAGCAGTGTATATCGTGATCTCCACCACTGGCTTCGCAATTACCATGACTAGTTTATTGGAGGTGCCCGTGGTGTAGTCGTTATCGCCGTAGGAAAGGAACACGGCGATACGAGTTCAAATCCTGGACGAGACTGATTGCATTTCACATAGCACTAATACCCTTGGGAAAGGTATGAATCCAATAATTCTCCCTCCAGCTATGGGTAAATAGTAGGACAGACTAGGTTCTTCAGCCATGGTTAGGTAACTAGTCTAGGAGAAGGAAAACTCTGAATTCAAACCTGTTTAACTCCGCTTAAAAATTGACCTTGTGTCATATCCTGTCCGAGCGGAGGGGTTGGTAAATAGTACCATGACTAGTTTATTTGGCGTCACTTGTGTGTGATGTGGACTGACGGCTCAGTGGTAGAGTTTTTAGGCTCTGTATTCTGTGGTCACTGGTTTGATCTCCTGTTCTGATGGCGTGACATGATGATGATGATGATGATTGTTGGTGTCTTTCTCAGCCATACAACAATCCTCTTTTTCTAAACCTGTGTAGGATGCCCTATTAGTTTGTAACCCTTATTTTCTGCAATACATAGAAATCAAAATGCGCTCAATAGACGCCTTCAAAAAGACGACTGACTCTTTTTTGAAAATCCACTATACAAACTCAAAATTCCTTTTATCAATAATTGTTTTCAACACCAAAACAGACACAGAGTTTAGAGTTATCTGAGGTTTTATTAAACGGTTCCCTCATTAATTTGACCTTGTGCCAGACTGAATTAAGTTTAGTGAATACCTGGAGTTAGTGGAGTCGCAGGGAATGGCAAATAAATCTCTTCATATTTACCCAGGAATCAAATTTAGAAATCGATTACTGGATGTAATACTTGTGGCTTAAACAAATAATCCATTTCGGCTGCGACAAAGTTGATTTTGTGTCTTACCCCCCATCCACCAGCCCGACAAAACGCTTGATTCGCCGCCTCACGTATCTCTCACAGGATCGATACCATAGCGCAATATTATTGATTTGAAAGTGTCTGAATTGCTGAAAAGTGGTCGTGATAGAAAAAAAAGAAAGACTTATTTCATCAGTTTTGGTCAATAATCAGTGCTACAGTGAAATCATTACACCCAGAAGTCATGCATATTGTACAAAAGTTTCGATAGTAGATTTTATTGCCTTGTAGTTATTGCCTATTTTACGAGTACAAGATTGTACTGCTTAGTAAGACGAGTATAAATATATCTATTAAACAGCTTTTTCATTTTGAGTGAGCCTGTCTCTCATGACATATCAGTGACAAGAGTTATATTAAAATCTAAAGAACCAATCGCAATGATGTGAATTATCGCCTTTTCTACAAGAGTGAGTAATAAATGAGCAACTCCAGCCTCAGTTTTAAGATTTAAACACTTCCGTACCCACTACAAGAGACTCCGGAACTTGGTTATAGGATCAAAGGCAAAAGGACAACTAAGTGAATTATCGCTTTGGACGTGAGAAGCAGGCAGACTTGAGACTTGTGATTTTTCAAAGGAGTCAGCCTTTAGTAGCAGAAACAAGTTAAAATTTAAATTCTGAGGCTAGTCAAAAATGCCGGCTTGATAAAAACGTTATTTATAGAAATATCGGACATTGGCATGATGGTCAGAGTATTCGGGAGACCTGAGTTCAGTCCCAGGTCGAATCATACCAAAGACTCAAAAAATTGTACTTAATGCCTCCTTGCTTAACACTCAGTATTATATAGTAAGGATCAAGAGTAAAGTGGAGCAATCAAGGGAAAGGAGTAGTACCCTCCCTATACACCTTGGTGTAGTAGCTAACGAAAAGGAGGCCTTTGGGCTATCCTTGACAACAGACATCAACTTTACTTACTTATTTATCGATAGTTCAGTTTCTTTGTTTAATGGCATATCGACCCTCATGGGTTATTTAATGCCAAATCCATCCTCGTAGAAGAATAGCAGTGTTGCTATTTAACTCAAACCTGGGGTGATCAGGTGGTTCATACTTTTCTTGAGGATACTAATCCGAAAGTAAACATGATTACGAACTTTCTTATTACGGTGCCGTAGACCAGTACTTTAGCTGTGACCCCACCCCCTGAAGTTTTAGTAAAGGTATAAAGTAGTACACATCTACCTATATATTTTTTTTTTATTTGAAAGTGTATTTCTGAACCAAAAATGCCAAAAATGTCACCATCCAACAAACTAAAATAAAAAAGACAGTAGCATAAATCCAATGAGTATGCAAATCATACGCAGTTATTGCTGCCAGTGTTAATGTTATATAATTACGGAATGATTTTTTTTATATTAATCATTTTTCGTTAATTATATTTTATCATTCAGTTTAGTTGGGCTTTGAACTATTCGGCTCTTAGTACAGGCGCACAGACATTGGGTACAGTTTACGCTCGCGCGCAGAGGATATGGCAATCATAATTGTCATAATAAACCTCAGATAGAAATGGGGCTGGAGTGTAAATGACGTCATGCCCGGAAGCGATTGTTGTATTTTGGCCTTTGACCCGGGAAAAAATGCCATTCAAGGTAATGCACCGGAAGGAAGTGACACATTCTGATGGCAATTATGAGAGGAAATCGCGTGGGCAGAAATTGGCTGATGAAATGGGACGAGGTAAAAAAAAGCATGGTACCTACAAGGGTTGATATGACATAAGATAAAACCAAATCAAACCAAACAGACTGTCTCTGCTAGTCTGTCTTTCTCTCTATCTTAATATCTTCCAAGCACGCTTAGGCTTAGATAAGAAGTAATTCCCCAAGCATTTTTGTTTAGATGGGACCAGCTGTGAGACTCGAACTCGCCGTAAAGGTTTTGTAAGTTTAGTTTGCTAATCATTACACCACTCGAGATGCCCTAAAGAATAGATAAATAGTTTTGAAAAAAGTGTGTCAGAAATAAAGAAACACATAGAATATTAAGTTCACTTTTACAACGCTGTCTCGTTATATCCAAATATTTATAATGGATGATTGATTGGTTGGTTGATTTTCCGGTACCTCAACTATTATTAGGTTACTTAAAGCTGAAATCAAACACTTTTTTAATCCCTATTTACCAACCCCTCTGTTCAAGCAGGATCTGACACAAGGTCAATTTTTCAGCGGAGTTTAACAGGTTTGAATTCAGAGTTTACCTTCTCCTAGACTAGTTGCCTCACCAAGGCTGAAGAAACCAGTCTGCCCTATTATTTACCCAAAGCTGGATGGAGACTAATTGGATTCATACCTTTCCCAAGGGTATTAGTGCCATGTGAAATGCAATCAATCTCGTCCAGGATTTGAACTCGTGTCACCGAGTCCATTTCCTACGACGATAACCATTACACCACAGACACCTCTAATCAAATCTAATCAAACACGTTTTTAAAGAAATTATATGTTTTTAAATAACTAATGATAATCATTTGTTAACAATTATAGCTTTAAGGAACAATTATTTATACAAATACTTTTCTATGGCTGAAAGTTCTTAAGGGTGTATTATTGCCAGATAATTAGAGAAAGGCGAACTCGTTTGTTGCAATATAAGGATTTTGTTTCTCTATGACACTGTCTACATATGAGGTGCCTTAAATAAGTTTCCATACTTTTTTCGCACTTTTATTGATAGTACACACATGAAATTCTAGACCCCTTCGAAGTAATCTATTCCGGCTGCAATGCACTTGTTGCACCGTTTCAACAACTTTTGTAGGGCCCCATCGAAGTCCTTTTATGTGAGCGTATCAATGACCTTCGTCACAGCCTCTTTCATCTCCTCAATTGTCTCATAGCGACAGCCTATGAGCTTAGGGAATAACCAAAAGTCACCGGGCGCAAGGTCTGGACTATAGGGAGGGTGAGGAACTGTCTTGATGCCCATCTTGGTCAAATAGTCTGTGACAAGGATGGAGTTGTGGACTGGTGCATTGTCCTGATGGAAATGCCACTGGGTCAAATTGAAGAGTGCTGGCTTCTTCCTACGGAATCTCTTCCTGAACGCCCTTAAAACCTCAACATAATATTCCTTGTTGACTGTCTGTCCCGTGTGAACCCAGTATATGTAGACCATGCCAGTGCTGTAAAATAAAGGGATCATCAAAAGTTTGTGGGTGGATTTGCTCTGTCTGCCCTTCTTGGGTCTGGGAAAATCAGCATGCTTCCACTGGGAACTCTGTCTCTTATTTTCTGAGTCATAGCAGTAGATCCAGTTTTAATCGTAGGTCACCAAAGCATCAAGAACTGTGGGATCTGAATTGATCAGCGCGACCATTTCCCTGCTATCATGACAATGTCTTTCTTTCTGATCTTCTCAGATCACCCTTGGGACAAACTTCACGCAAATCATCCGCATCTTCAGTTCCTCGCGAATAATTGTGTGTACAGTTCCTACACTGACATCAAACTGTGCACTTATGGTCTCTATAGACACACGATGGTCCTAACCCATGAAATTCTTTATTTGGCCAATCCACTCTGGTGTTCTGACTTTCTTACTCCTCCCTCACCTCTCATCATCCCTCACAGACTCCCTGTCTTGAATCTCTTATGCCACGCAAAAACTCATGCTCGATTCATGCAAGATGGTTCAAAAGCAGTTTGAGGCATTCCATATGTTTTTGTGGCATTTTTTCCAAGATTAAAACAGAAGTCTATTGAATATCATTCTTCTAAAGTGTCGTCACGTCCAGATTACATTTTTAAAATTTACCAGCTGTGACAATCAGGTTTTAGTAGGGTGTATTCCAATTTCTGCTGTAGCTGTTTATTTGAATTTGAAATCATAAAATTTGGTCTGTCATCTCATAATATGTATAGCAATAACATACTGAATTTTCAAGAGTCTACGACAATTTTAAATGCCTGTACAAAAAAGTATACATACTTATTAAAGGCACCTTCAAACACTTTTATTAAAGATTCAACACATTTAAGAAAAAGTATTGCGCTGTTGCAACCCATCAATTTTCCCCTTTATATATAAATTCTAATTTATATCGAAGGACTACTTTTACTATTTTTTGTATATTCTTCTATAACAATCATATCTTGGGGACGCCCCCATAAATTGATTAAAGTTAGTAATCAGAATACAAATAATTTACATACAGTAATATATTTTAAAGAATTTCTTTCATTCATAAACAATTTCAAAACTTTTAGTTTGCATTGGCTAATGAGTAGAGTGTTCACCAATAGTTCAGGAGACCGT
Organism: Sepioteuthis lessoniana; assembly: GCA_963585895.1. Lineage (NCBI taxonomy): Eukaryota > Metazoa > Mollusca > Cephalopoda > Myopsida > Loliginidae > Sepioteuthis > Sepioteuthis lessoniana. The sequence goes on along the minus strand of CAUZXS010004297.1, from coordinate 127,244 downwards.
GGCTCAATCCCAGGTCGAGTCATACCAAAGACTCAAAAAACAAGGTACTTAATGCTGCCTTGCTTAAGACTCAACATTATAAGGTAAGGATCAAGGGTAAAGTGGAGTAATCCAAGGAATGGAGTAGCACCCTCCCCTACATTTTAGTGTAGTAGCTATTGAAAATGGAGCCTTCCGGTCACCCTCGACTAAGGTCGCCAACTTTACTTATAAATTGAATGGTAAGAGGTGCTTATATTTTGTGTCAAAGTGGACCTGGTAGTAATGGCAACAAGTGGGTGCTCTACACATCCCAGAGGTCCAGAACTGAAGTCAAGCCAACAGATGCAGTTTAGTTTTATAACATGACCCTTTTCTTTTTCAATGGGGTAGGTCTCATCACTTTGCACATGAGGCTGTTTTTGGTTGGCTGATTGTTTGGGTTTTATGGCATATCAATATTTGTAGGTTATTTAATTCCAAATTCATTTTTATATAAATACTCAGTTCTATTTTAAATAATTCAGCTTAGCAAGAGTTCACAGTTTAATTACCAAAAACATATCTATTTCAAGCAATTCAGTTTATTAAAACAGTTCCAATTAAAACAATTCAGTTTAGCATAAGTATGAATTTTGTTTACACACAGTTACGTCAAAACAATTCAGTTTAGCGTGAGCACGCACCTTAATTGTCAAAAACATTTCTATTTCAAGCTATTCAGTTTAGTCAAACAGTTCTAATTCAAACAATTCAGTTTAGCATAAGTATGAAATTTAGTTCTATTTAACCCATAGATAGGGCTCTCTCATGTGCTACCATTCTGGGCCAGAGTTGACCAGGAATCAATGGCAATGAAAGGATGCTACGCATTCCCCAAAGCCCCAGCATCACTGGAACCTCACCATCAGATTGTTTAGAGTTATATCTTGGACACTCATTCGGGGGGGGGGGGTCTTCTCCTTTGCCTAGGTGCAATCGGTGTATTCTACAGACACAGCCGACTGGGCAAGTTAGGCAGTTGTTTTCCAGGACATCAACATTTGTTAGGTTATTTAATACCAAAATCAGAATCTTTTCCAAGAAATTATGTTTTCATTCAACTATATAACATATAACTAAATAATGTATAACATATTCTAGGCTCCACTGATATAGAACTTTTTAAGAGGAAATTTGTAGTTTAATTTTTCTTCAATAATTTTTAGTAGAGTTAGGAGATTTTGCCAATCACAACTCACTGTGTAAACAAATTGTCCAAGGAATTAACATAATATTGATTTTATAGTGATGTTCATGGAAATGTTACTTAATTTAAGGTTATACAGAGAAAAGTATACATGAACACATTACTTATGTCACAAAGCAGATTGAAACTTTGTATGATTTCATGAACACAAATTAATGAATTTTAAATTTGTGTTTATCTATCTAATTAAGAAACCAAGTAATTTACTATTTGAAGAACTATCTCCCTCTTCCTCTCCATTTCTCTCTCTCTCTCTCTATATATATATACATATATATATATATATGAATGACACTTCCGTCAAATGACGACAGGTACGTTGTAGCTTGATTTTCCTGTTTATCTATTTCTTCGCAAAGCCGAAATTTATCTAATTTTTCAATACCAATCGATCATTTCGTTTGCATAAAATTATATATATATATATATATATATATATATATATATATATATATATATAGTGGAAAAGTGGATAAATCAAACGCTTGCAATAGGTTTAGTGATAATATTTCGTTCTTTATTAACAGAACTTCCTAAAGCTCTTCTGATAATAAAGAACGAAATATTATCACTAAACCAGTTTTAAGCGTTTGATTTATCCATTTTTCCGCTTGTTTTTATCATATATATATATATATATATATATATATATATATATATATATATATACTTTTTAATATATTGATTAATATTAATATTCTTATCCAGATTAATATTCTACGTTCATCTGACCCTCATCTATCTTTTTCCGGTGATATCCGTTATCGTGCTGATCGCTATTAATTTCTAATACATCTTTATCATTGTCTTTGCGATTACATAGGGACTGGTGTTTCAGTGGCTCTCAATCAGCATAATTTGAATTTTCCCCTGTGTTTCTCTCGTTCAACAGCAGTTTTCGATTTTTGAAATTGATAATGCTAATTTTCTCATCTAAGCATTAGTTACATCTACCGTTGAAGCTATTCGCAGTAGATGAGTGCCTGGTTTTTTTCCACTTAATTTATGGAGATAGCCTCTGATCCTTAAGGCCCGAAAAATATTTTGATAGAGCAGTCTGGTATCTAAGTTTTGGGTTGGAAAATGAATGTCTGTGGTTGTAACATCTCTGTTTCCAATTTCCCGCAGAGATTCCGATATAGACTCTTTCTCTGTCTCTGGTGTTCGATAGGAGGAATGCATGCCTGGTGTACGACATTTCTCGAATTGCAGCGTCCGCCTAAGGGGCATTCTTCTTTATTCCTACAATTACAAGACCCCACGTCTGGGTTCCTATCCCTCGTAATTAGTTCATTGAGGAGCCTCCTATTATGGTTGCTTAAGATGTTGTACGTATTCTTGGTGCAAGAGTAGCTTATTTTCACTATATTTCTATTAAAATTTCTACTCAATGGATTATCTCCATTAAAATGTTTATCTAGGAGGTGTAGGAAGTATTTACCTATATTAATGTTAGGAAGCCTACAAAATGGCGGATTAAACCAGACTACTTTTCTATTTCTATTCTTTCCCCGTCTTTTTGCGTGACTACTATTATTAATAATCTCACCTACCTTGATGAGTGTGCGAGTCCCACCATTATTACTCTTAACCCTAGAAGTGAGGTCCATCGGGGTTAAATATTCCAGTCTGCCTTGGAATCCGCAGTCCTTCAGGCCGTCATCACAATTACCCTTGCTTTCCTCGAAAATTTTCTTACATGAAGATAGCCTATTAATTTTTTGGTTCACCGCATTGGGATTTGTCTCAGTACCGATTTTGGAGGTGCCCGTGGTGTAATGGTTATCGTCGCAGGATATGGACACGGCGACACGAGTTCAAATCCTGGACCTGACTGATTGCATTTCACATAGCACTAATACCCTTGGGAAGGGTATGAATCTAACTATTCTCCCTCCAGATTTGGGTAAATAGTAGGACAGACTAGGTTCTTCAGCCTTGGTGAGGCAACTAGTTTAGTAGAAGGAAAACTCTGAATTCAAACCTGTCAAACTCCGCTTAAAAATTGACCGTGTGTCATATCCTGCCCGAGCGGAGGAGTTGGGTAAATTGGGTCTCAGTACCGATCTTGGGTGATTCGAGGAAATATTTATGTCCCTGGGGGCGGAATCGTGCTCACTAAAAGGTTTGAAAGTACCATTATTTAAATTTAGTGTAACATCAAGAAAGTCTATTTTAAAGGTTGAGGCTACTTGAATTCTTAAACCTAGTAATTTAAAAGCTCTAATAATTTTCTTCTGTATACTAGAGGTCTTCGGGCCGTTACTTTCTGGGATGTAAATAATTCTGTCATCTCGGTCAAGCCCCACTTGCTCCAAGTTGACAATACGACCCAGCGTTTCCAGGATATAAATCCCCACTAAGTCAGCTACCTGAGCTGAATCGTAAGCCCCCATTGAGACGTTGAAATTGTCTCCGTGACTTTTTACCCAGGATCTGCGGCTATTGGATAGGACGGATTTCCTACTTGTTAGGATAATTTCTACCTCCTCTTCCGTGATATCCGTACACTCTCTAGTTAAGGCTCCACACTAATAATTCCTTAGTGATGGAAGAATAGAACTTTATGATGTCGAATTCTACGAAAGTAGACCTCTTTTTATCCCTAATTTTCCTAAACCAATCGATAGTATCCATAGAGTTTTTCCACAAGTTATATTTATGGCTATTCATCAGTCTAGACGTAATCCTCTTTGTTAAATCTTTAGATAAAAGGCCTAGTTCAGTTTTTGTGGGGTTAATTAATCTAGCTTGCTTCTTATCTAGAAAGTTTTTCTTATGATCCTTAAATAAAATATAGGAACTTTTTTCTTCCATTTTCCCTAATCTGATATATATATATATATATATATACTTTTATGCAAACGAACTAATCGCTTGGTATAGAAAATATAGATAAATTTCAGTTTTGCAAAGATACAGATAAACAGGAAAATCAAGTTTCAACACACCTGTCGTCATTTGACGGAAGTGACTTGGTTTGGTTTGGTTTCTTTGTTTAATGGCATATCAGCCTTTTTAGGTTATGTAATGCCAAAGCCATTCTCCTAGAACAGTTGTGGTACTATTTAACCCATAGCTGGGAGGATAAGGGCGTTCATACCTTTCCCAAGGGTATTTGCCCGAAAGTGAACGTAATAGCGCGACTGGAGTACGAACTCGCTTACTATGATTCCGCAGTCCATCGCTTTAACCATCACACCAGGAGGACACCCCCACGGAAGTGTCATTTTCATGCTAATAACAATCACAACAAAAAACAAAAAGCAAATGCTAATATTATTTGAATTATTTTTTTATGATTTTGTGTGGACAATTCTGCTTTCATTTTTTAAATGATTTAGCATTCGAAATCTAATTTTATTACAGAATAAGATTTCCAAAATCGAAAATTTTTTAATTAAATATTTAAAACAGAACTACACAGAATCGAAATTTTGGTTTCTTTTTCTTGTAATTTTAAACCTTATTTTTTTCATTTTTTCTTTTTCAGAATTTAAATTTTAATTTCTGCTGCATATCATTTTCGTGAAAGGCTTTCAGAAATTCCCTAAAAAGATATAGACGATATAGAAAAAGAAATTTGTAACATATTACTGACCCTTGAAAAAGGACGTCAGTTATATAATCAAAAAAAAAAAACGAAAAATGCATCTTACCTGACGTCAACACCAAATTTATTTTGTCACATTATATCAGTGAGTGGACCTTAGTGCTTAAATACATAAAAGAACGATCGGGTCAAGGCGAAACGAATGAAAGAAATAGATCAATAAATAAACTAAAACACCAGTCGCCCCGCATATAGAGATAACAGATATTATGTCTATATTGGAAGAATCCATTGTGTATCGAAAAATAGGGATGGTACCACAACACTTAAAATTCTATTTGGTACGGTAGTGTTACATCTTCACATATATATATTTGATTTTGTTCATATCTAGAACAAATCCTTGAAGCAGCACCTCCCAAAACAGTTATACGGTCAATTACGTTGGATCTCTCAAGCTATTCATGTAAGACGAGCGAGACTTGCTGGTTTCTGCTGGAGAATTAAGGACGATCTCATTTACAACGTTCCCCTATGGACCCCTAAACATGGACTGACCTGAATTAGCCGATAAGCAAACACTTACATACATCAGTTCCTTATGGACACCAGAGGCAGTTTAGAAGACCTCTCATGAGTGATTGACAATAGGGAGAGGTGGCAAGAGAGAGTGAAAGGTCTCCGTGCTGTCAACACGACTTGATAATGATGATGATGATGATATATCTATATATATCTATCCGTCTATCTCAGTTTGTTCATATCTATCTCTTTGTTGACATAAATCGAGATATATTTTTCTCTGCAGCATGTTAAATTTATTGCTCCAATGGAGGTTTAAGGCGATTTTTATGTATGGATTCAAAACGTGTCTTTTCGCCCACAGCCGTTTGTATCGGTTCTACCACTAACCCAAGTGGTTAATTTCTGAATACGATACGTTTTGATGTCACCGATAGCAACAAATTCCCCATTCAACGCTCAGTAACATAGTACCTTAAATAGTGCTCGATTTCGTGTTGGCGACTAACAATAAATCAGACATTTCAACATTCGAATCACGAAGCAATAAGTTCAGAACATTCTATGTAAAATAAATTTGCCGACCTTAGTCGAGGGTGACCTGAAGACTCCCTTTTCAATAGCTACAACACCGTGTTGTAAGGGAGGGCGCTACTCCATTTCCCGGATTGCTCAAATTTACCCTTGATCCCTATAATGCTGAGTGTTAAGCAAAGCGGCATCAAGTACCATTTTAAAGTCTGTATGATTAAATATGGGATTGAACCCCGGTTTCCCGGACCAATGGCGAACACTCTACTCATTAACAAACCAGTATTAGTTGATGGTTTTCCACTGGAGTTTTAGTGACTGCAAGTTTCCTCAAGTCTCCAAGACTTTTCTTTGTATTCTGACTGATCTTAACAATGCTGTAGTTTGGATGGTATCCCTCCGTCCTCTTATTTCTAAATCCTCCAGCCCCTGTACCAATCCATTGGTGACTGTTCCAAGCCCGCCAATTTTAATTGGTACCACCGTCACTTTCATTTTCCACAGTTTTTTTTTCAGTTCTCTGGCAAGGTCTATATACTTATCTTCCTTTTCACTTTTCTTCAGTTTTACCCAGTAGTCAGCCAGAACGGCAAAGCCCACTATTCAGCATTTTCTTTTTTTCCCAGTTATCACGTGGTATGGTCGTCTGGCCTAGCTTAGATGATCAGATTGTATTTCAGAATCCTAAATAATTTTGTACGTTTCATTTTCTTGAACGGATTCTTAGTTGTGCATTTACCATTTTTTTTTTTTTTTTGTATACTCAAACGGAAATTTATTGCACACTTCCAAGTGGATCACCGTCCCCATGCAGTCGTCTCTAGTCTTATGCTCTCTTTGGGCTAATTTACTGCATTCGCCTAATATGTGATTGATCGTTACTTGTCTATCATAACATCATCTACACCTGTTATTTTGTCGCGTCATGTCTTTTTGCTTTCACACAGTCTTTAGTCTTTTTACTCGCTTGTAATGTACATAGAGTTGTTTTTCTTACCATTTTTGTTTTCTTGGTATTTTTTCTAGCAATGCTTGTGTTGTCTGTATTATTTCTGATCGCTGTAATTAGCCTTCCCAAGTGCTTTTTAATTTAGTCTTCTAGTTGTTGTATCAATGCATCAACACTCTCTTGAAAGTCCTCTTACTCCTTTTCTTGACACGTATAACCTGTCTACGTTCTCCCTGTGATGTAAGTTCTTTGGCATCGTCATGAGTTTTGTTCTCTGAGGAGGCAGCCCAGGTATTTATCCCTTTGATCTGATATTTGCAACTTAATTTGTTTCCAAGTAGTTTTCTCGTTCTCCTGAAGTATACTTTTTTTTCTTTCATCTCCGCTTGTTTAATAGTGTCCCCTTCCAATATTCTTTGGTATTTGTAACTTTCCTTTTCTCAAAGCGTTCTCATTTTTCTTGACTTGGTAGTATTATTCCTTCTGTCATTTGCCTTTTTCAACTTTCTATTATTAGCGTGGCAGATTTTTCTACGACAAATTCTATACCGATATTGTCCCTGATCTATTTTTATTTCAAAATCTCAGAGATTTTTATTGTTAAAACATTATTCCTTGCGAGATTTTCCTACCAATTTTAACTGGTCGTTTTTCTCTGACGTTTGAATGCTTGAAAGTTTTCCCTATTCTTAAGAATTTTTTTAAGTATTCGAAATGATCTCAGATGTCTTATAAACTGGATAATTTTGAGTCTCCTTCTAATCATCAGTTTCCAACTATCTAATTTTCTGACTTTCCAAGGCGCCAACACTTGATATACAAGTCAATTTCCTGTTTCACAGGTTTTCAACTCACTAGAAAGATCCACGTATTTGATGTTTTTAGGGGGTGGGGGTGGAGAGATAATTGCTTTCTTTTTTCACTTTGTCTTCTGCTGGCACAGAAAAATTTACTAGTTAACAAATTATCTTCTGGTTAACCTTGTCTAATTTTGGTCACCTGGCCTTGTTTGGGGAGATCTGATTTTATTTGCAAGTTCCGGAGAATTTAATGTGTTCCATTTTTCAGAAAAGATTCTAATTTGTGCATATACAATTTGCAACCATGGTAAAATTTAAAACCCTTGAACAATTTCCATTTGAACATCTGTCCTACCTTATTATGTTTTAGCCCAGTTGGCTGGGGCTGTAGAATACACCGACTGCATCATAAGTAAGTAAAGTAAAATTGGTGACCTTAGTTGAAGGTGACCCGATGGTTCCCTTTTCGATAGCTACTACACTGAAGTGTAGGGGAGGGCTCTACTCCATTCCCTGAATTGCTCCGCTTTACCCTTGATCCTTACCTTATAATGCTGAGTGTTAAGAAAGGCGACATCAAGTATTATTCTTTAAGTTTTAGGTATGACTCGATCTGGGATTGAACCTGGGTCTTCCAGACCATTGGCGAAGACTCTACTCATTAGGTCAAAGTCATCTTCATTAGATGCAGGTTTTTAAGATCTTTCACAAAGTTCGACTATTTGTCTATCTCTTGTCTTTTTTTTTAAATTTTGCTCAATGGTCCGCGGTAACGTCAAAATTCACAAGAGAGTAACTTTTTTTGTTAATACTGATCTTCGGTCTGAGCTTATATGATTTGTGAGCACTTCAAAATCCCATAGAATTTTACTTGAATAATTCTCAAGACCAGGTTATAGTTTGTGCACATACAACTTGGTTGTATGTTTTTCTTTTGTAATAGTTTGCATTATTATCATTATTATTATTATTATTATTATTATATTGAATTTTATTTCCTTTTTATATTATGAAACCAGCAGAATTTTCGATTATGGAACAAAATTAACTGGCGAAATTCGATGACAAGTTGACGTCATAAGGAATGAAACCTTTGTTGATATATATCTTTCAAATACACATGTGTTTTTGTTTATCCGTCGAGCATGTTGAGGTTAAATGCGTGCAGACTGAAAACAATAGTAGGCATTCTTTGCGTGACGGAACATTAAAAACATGCTACTTCAAATAATGAATAGTACAATGACAGTTTCATTGAGGAGACGCATAGGAGATATATTTGTCACGTTTCTTACCATGTCTCACCGTTACAATTATTTCACTGTGAGAGAAAAACGATTCGGACACTTGTAGAAGAGAAATTGTATTATAGTTTAATATTTCCTCATGCTAAACAATGAAAAACGATTCGCAATTAATTTATAAAATATTTCATTGCTTGAGCAAAGTGGCTCATTGGCCTATTGGGTAAAGTATACGCCAATGGTCCGGGAGACCTGGGTTCAATCCCAGGTCACGTCATACTAAAGATTTTTAAAATGGTACTTGATACCTCCTTGCTTAACACTCGGCAATATAAGGTACGTATCAAGGATAAAGTGAAGAAATCCAGGGAAAGGAGTAGCATCCTCCCTTACACCTTGGTGTAGTAGCTATTGAAAAGGGAGCCTACTAGTCAACGCTGACTACGGTCGCCAACTTTACTTACTTTACTTTATTGCCTAAGCATAGTTACTAGACGAATACAAGAATGACTTGAGATACAAGAATAAGCTTATAAAGAGTTATACGAAGGAATGCCTTAAGCGTCTTTTGGTTTTAGCTCATCGTCTTTTATTGAATTAAAGTTGTGTGAAGAATTATGTCTTGGGTTGGGGTTGCTTTCTGGTTAGTGAACGCTTGTTATATTAGATAAAGGACAAACCATGATATGAGAAGAAATAGAGATATATTCTCAGGAAAAGGTATATACAATAGAGAGACTATTAGTAGACAAGAACACAGGATTAGTGAATACAGAATAAAGGTATAGTCCAACGATAGTATTGGCTTCCGTTATTACGGGAGCAAGTAAGGTGATCTAGTGCGATCTCCAGTCTCCAACGCTCTAATACTATTCCAATAAGAAGCTGCTCTTCACCTTCTAGTCTGCTTTATTTCTGTGTAGTGTACACAGAAGGCACAAGGCCTTGAAGTTTTTGGGGAGGGGAAGGGAGCGGTCATACTTTTCTATATAAACTAAGGAGACCTAGCTAGCCACATTCGCCGACCCATTCAACAATACAATAAATATCCATTCATCCATCGCCTTTTGCGCTACAATCACCACAATACCACATTTGCTCTATGAAGAAGTCCTACTTAAAATCCCGAGATTCGTGAATGATTTTATTTACAAGTATGATTTATTTACAATGAATGTGATGGGAATGGGAGAAAAACCCCGAAATATATATAAAAACAAGGAAAAATCCCCCGTTTGGTTGCCCTCCCATCCCCCCGTCTATAAAATTGGAGGCCGACTGTTTTCCGGGGCGAAAGAACCGGAAACAAGTCGGACCTACCCTAGGTGGGGCAGGGATCCTAATCTACAGGGGTGAAAAGAATTTAGGGGTCGGGCGCGGTATGGGTTAATACAAGTAGGTGATATGATTTTTATACATATGAATGTTCAAGATCTTCAGTAAACGTGGACTGGGATACGGATTGAGGTACAAAAATAATGGGGATGGGGAAGATCTTGAGAACTAACAACTAGATGACGGGGACAATGACTCACAAACATACTGCTAACTAGGTACCTGGGTACCAAAGAAAAAGGGAACAGTTTTACTCACCAGGGGTGGGGTCCCTAAGGACCCGTACCGTAGACGCCATGAGCCGGCAGAGGAGGGAAGGATGACTCCAACGTTGCTCCCTTTCGCACGAGCAGGCTCGCTGCATTCACCCACCTTTTGCTGAATGTTATGCGATCCAAGCGTTTTCTATCGCATCTGATTTTGACCCTCAGCTGATGCCGAAAATACAAAATCAGATCACGATGAGAAAAGTTTGCATCGTCATACAATCCCTTGTTTCGCGTCGTCCAAATCACCATTCTAGCTACAGCTAGGATCGCGAGAAACACCACACGCTTCTCACCCTGATACGGAGGAAGAACGTTGTCCACGACGTAACCAACGTCGAGCAGCACGAGCTGTTTGGGTTCGATGCGAGCCGTCCACTCGCCGACGTGATCCCAAAACGGGCGAACTCGCTCGCAGTAGTAGAAGGCGTGCTCAGCCGTTTCTTCCAAGCCACTGCCGCAGCGAGCGCAATCGGGCATGTCTGCCAGGCCCGCTTTGTAGTTCAAGCCGACAAGGGGTAACGCATTTCGTACAAGTCGCCAGGTGAGCGAGAACTCGGAGTTGTTCAAGAAGCTCGATCCTGGCGCCCAATTCCAATGAGAGCGAATCTCCTCCGTCGTCCAGCCGTGCCGCTCGCTGAGAGGATCAGAAGCGGAACCCACCACTAGCTCCCGATATAGTTCTTTTCGAGGCCGTGAAAGGTCACTGGACCCAAGAAGGTTACGAAGGGCCGTTCGGCACTCGCGGACAAACAGTGTTTCGCCCAAAGGCCTACGTCGACCTTCAGCCTTTGGGTCTGACTTTAGGCGAGGAAAAGTCCGACTCGCCTTCAGTCTCCACACTGCGTCCCCCGTCAAAGCTCTGCCCAGGTATGCAAGTCTTTCAGCAAGCCAGTGGCTCTCCAGATCAGGCATACCTAGACCCCCGTTGCGTGTACGTTGGATACAGACCTGCCTACGGACCATCGGCCTTGCACCTCCCCAGAGCAATCTGGAAAGGGATCGTTGCAGCGCCAACCGATTTACCTTAGGCAGAGGAAGTACAGCCAATCGGTAAAGGATCAAGGGGAAGACGTACACGGCGCACGCCTCCGCCCTGCCCTTTAAGGACAACCTCCTTGAAAGCCAGATTCCCACCTGAGCATTCACCTTGGCTTGTATTTCCGACCAATTTCGCTCCAGTTGGAGGCCGGGCCCGAACCACACCCCGAGGATGCGGACGGGTCCGTCACTCCAGCGGAACGGCCCCGGAAGAGTATTGCTACCCCTCCAAGCACCGAGCCGCAAACCTTCGCTTTTGTCAAAATTGACCTTGGCTCCTGCAATCCGCTCGTACTCGCTAACCGCCTTCTTCACAGCCTTTATATCCAGACGGCGGGATACAAACACTGTGATATCATCGGCGAACGCGGAAACCCTTGCCGTAAGAGGGCCAGCAAAAGGGACACCGCGCAGGGCCGGATTTGCCGTCCTATCCCTAAGCCTACGGAGCAGGGGCTCCAAAGCTAGGACATAGAGAAGAGGAGACAACGGGCAGCCCTGCCGGACCGACCGCTCGACCGCGAACACCGTCGAACGCCTTCCGTTCACCTGCACCACTGCCTGAGGGTTGTGGTACATCATGCTAATCCATCTGCGGAACTCCGGTTTGAATCCGGCAGTCTCCAAAACAGTCGCCAAAAACCGATGGTCAACCCTATCGAAGGCCTTGGACTGATCTAAACTGATCAGCGCGGCCTCGGTGCCGTCTTCTATACCCTCTAGGACCTCGCGAATCAAGTGCAGGTTGTCCTGGATCGATCTTCCCTTCACAGCAAAGGTCTGCTCAGAGCCGATCAGATCGCTAATGACAAGCTGTAAACGATTCGCTAAGACCCGGGCCAAAATCTTTAACTCTGTGTTAAGCAGAGTTATGGGCCTGTAATCGTCTAAACCCTCCCAAACATGCCTGCCACCTTTCTTCAGCAATGTGATCACGCCCTTGGTAACGCTACCAGGGATGGCTCCCTGGGCGAACCAATGGTTGAACATATCCGTCAGAATAGGCACAAACATGTGCGACATCCTCAAGTACACTTCGTAGGGCAAACCATCTAGTCCCGGCGACTTGTTCAGGCCGACCTGCTTCAACGCGTCACGGACTTCACATTCAGTAACCACACCCTCGCAGCTAGCCGCTTCAGCCACCCCAAGGCGGGGAAAGTCGGCAAGATAGCTACGAAACTCCCGGAGCGGGAGATCAGTACAGCGGGCAAAGCGATCCCGAAAGTGCGCCCGAAAGGCGTCACGAATCTCGCGAGCCGATCGCAGCAGTCGCCCATCCGGGGCCTTGACAGAACCGATATACCGATCGGGGAACCTTCGCACTTCTTCTTCACGCGCAGTCGCGTTCGTTTTCACAGCTTCGTTGAGAACTCTCTTTAACCTAGATCTAACTACGTATCCCTTGTAGCGCTCGCTACTCTCGCGCTCAAGGTCCCCCCTAGCTAGCTCTACGTTTAGGGAGTCCCCCCCAGCCACCGCCCGGGAAAGTCTATCGTCTATAGATTTCGCTTCCGCGGTCCTATCTAGGTTGAGCTGTCGACCGTACTTGGTAGCGAAATCTCTAATCCTATGTTTAAGAGATCCCCACCACCTATTCCCGGTAACCGCCCCCACTAACGCCCGCTGAATTAGGGATTCCAGCCGGTCCCGGAAGTCCCGTATCTCCAGTAAGGAGGTATTGAACTTCCAGTAGCCGGCCAGACTAGGCCTATTTGCTAACCGTAGACTGACTCTAACAAGTTTATGGTCAGTCCACGCTATCAAGTGGAACGTGGGACAACTAACAAAATCAATGTCAGCTCGTCTCACTAACACTCTGTCCAAGTAGGAGCCTACTTTGGCAGAGGGCGAACTATCTAGCCACGTCCACATCTCCCGCCCTGGGTGATCCAGACGAAACCTGTCGACGAGGTCATGACGAGTCATGAGGCCGGCAAGGCTGCTTTCACACCTTCCCACACGCCTAGCTCCCCGCCCGACCTTATCTATCTTGGGATCAAGGATCGCATTCCAATCACCCATTAAAACTAGCCGCTTCGTATCGTCCAGGAACGGCGCCAACCGACGAAAAAAGGAAACCCTCTCCACAACGATATTGGGCGCATAAACCGCAACCAGACGAAACTTGAAACTTTTCACGGCATCATCGGCCACAACCAGTCGGCCCCCGTCACCTGCAAAAACAACGTCAACATCAGCATCAAGGCTGCGTCCAACTAGCAAAGAAACCCCAACGCTGGTACGGCTGCCGTATGCTGAGAAAACGTTAAAATCGCTTTCCAGCACACGACAGTCGGCACCGCAAGTGAAGTGGGTTTCCTGCACTGCAGCAACATCTACGCCGAGAGTTTTAAGTTCACCAAGCAAGCGCGTACACTTGCCCGGATCCCTCAATCCCCTCACATTCAAAGTAGCAAGGTTTAGAGCCATCAATCCCACTTACCTTACTCAGTGTCGACTACGGGCCGGAAATCCTTCGGGGTGAGGATGCCGACGGCCTGACGCAGGGATCCGGTGCCGAGCTCAGTACTTACTCGGTCGTCCCTGGTTATTCCACCGACATCCATAGGGTACCGCAACTTTAGGGACCTATAGAATGATGGGTGAACCAAAATCGGGACCCTGCCCGCACAGAAGGGAAGCATTTTTTTCAGCATTGGATTTTTCGTATCGACCAGCATTACATCCGCCCGGCTGGCTTCGTCAATAAAGTTCCAGAGTTCTTTGGTCCGATTGCCAGCCAAGCGGACGAATGTGGTCAATTTTGGTGCGTCCTTGAATAGATGTGGTTTTGTGATGTCTTTAGTGTCAATTTTTTGGAGTGAGCGTAATGGTTTTAATGATTGTTTTAAAGTGTGGTCTATGTGTGGATTGTCCATGATATCTTCGCAGAAGTAAAAAGAGTTTATGGCACGTCGGGCTTCCGTAGAGCGTGCTCTTGGTTTTTGAACAGTTGCTGCTGATGTTGACGGTGTTTGGGGAGAGGGTGTAAGTCTGGTTGCTGAATAGGATCGAGTAAGCATTTTGGGGGTTTTAATTGGTGAAAGAGAGGGGGGTAATGGTGTTTCTGTTGGGATGATAGGGGTGGTTTTTGTTTTTTGTGGGAGAGGAATCAATTGTGCTGGTCTTTGTTTATTTTGGACTGGCGATTTTTCTGTTGTTTTTTCCCCCTTATGCTGAGGTATGGTGGTTGTTTGTGTGGGTTTTTTTGGATGTTTTTTCTCCCCCTCTTTAGTTGGTGAATCCTCGCTGTTTCTCCTTCTTTTTAAATTCATGGTCATATCCATCGGTTCAATGTTTTGATTGTCTTCTTTTGTTGATTGTTTTGCAGTTGATTGTTTCGTATTTGTTGTCGTTGGTTTCGTAGTTGTAGTCAAAAGAGTTGTTGTATCTGTTGTTGCTGGGTTTTTTGGGGGAGTTTTTTTCCCTCCCTTTTTTCTGGTGACTTGCGTCCACCCTTCCTCATTTTCTTTAGGGGTTTCTTGTTTGTTTTCTGAGGTTTCTGTTGGTATAATTGCTGCTATGACAGGTGCAGGAGTAGCAGTAGTAGTAGTAGTAGTAGTCGTTGTTGTGGTGGTGATTGTTGGTTTTTGAGGGCAGTTTTTCGAAAAGTGGCCGATGTTATTGCAAAACCAACATAGCGGTTTCCTGCCCTCAACGATGACTGTCATGGTTTGATCGCGGTAACGTATTTTATGGGGAATTTTGTTAAACCCTCCCCTATCGAGGCATATAACGAATACGTAGTCACCGTACGCAGTTCCCCGTGTTGACGTTACTTGTGTGACTTGTTCCACGCCGCCGTATATACTTAGATAGGCGGCGAGGACGTCACCACTCAATTGCATAGATACATTGCATACGGTGACTCGTATTCTTCTTTTGCCTCGATATTCCGGTTGTAGCCGGAAGAAGCGTGTGGTGATGTTACCACCGGCGAGGCTTTTTGCTACTTCCTCTGAGGGTAATAAGACATCCCAGGTCGCGAAACTTCTGCGGCAGAAGTACTTCCCTGGGATGTTTGCTGTTTTGAGAAGGTCCTCAAAAGTTTCCTTCTTAATCCCCGCTAGTCTCTTGGTCTTAATGTCTGTGACTACGAAGGACAGGGTCTTCGGTTCGACCGCCTCGACCAATTCGGGTATTGGGAGAATTTCCCCGTCCTTGAAATACTTTTCATACTTTTCGACCCTGTCTCTTGCGTAGTCACAAGGGGATTTTTTATTCACGCAATGTGAAGACCAAGAGACAGCCGTTTGTTTTTGTTTTTGTGCCGGTGGTATTGTACTTGCCGATGAAGAGAGGTCGAATGGAGCTTCTTCCGGCATTGGGGAGAGTTGCGTTTTGAATATGTCGGTCGGTGATTGCGATTTCATGTTGTTGGGCTCCCCCATAGTTGTGAAAACACAACCAGAGGGAGATGAAACGCGTATGGTGTTACAAAAAATTCAGGCGAGACGATTAAAATAAATGTAGAACGATGAAAAAATGGCGGTCGTTTTTTTAAAAAAGTTCAACAAAAAATCGAGTCGCGTTTGACCCTCCTCACAAACAAAGAACAATAGTTTGAGGGGGGTCACAAAACTTTAACAACAATAAAATTCAATAACAATAATTTTAACAAATTTTTAACAATAAAGAACTTACTTTTTCGTGGTGAAAAAGAACTCAGACAAAAAAATTCACTTTCTAGTCTGCTTTATTTCTATGTTATTACATAGTAGGCACAAGGCCTTGAAGTTTTTGGGGAGGGGAAGGGAGCGGTCATACTTTTCTATATAAACTAAGGAGACCTAGCTAGCCACATTCGCCGACCCATTCAACAATACAATAAATATCCATTCATCCATCGCCTTTTGCGCTACAATCACCACAATACCACATTTGCTCTATGAAGAAGTCCTACTTAAAATCCCGAGATTCGTGAATGATTTTATTTACAAGTATGATTTATTTACAATGAATGTGATGGGAATGGGAGAAAAACCCCGAAATATATATAAAAACAAGGAAAAATCCCCCGTTTGGTTGCCCTCCCATCCCCCCGTCTATAAAATTGGAGGCCGACTGTTTTCCGGGGCGAAAGAACCGGAAACAAGTCGGACCTACCCTAGGTGGGGCAGGGATCCTAATCTACAGGGGTGAAAAGAATTTAGGGGTCGGGCGCGGTATGGGTTAATACAAGTAGGTGATATGATTTTTATACATATGAATGTTCAAGATCTTCAGTAAACGTGGACTGGGATACGGATTGAGGTACAAAAATAATGGGGATGGGGAAGATCTTGAGAACTAACAACTAGATGACGGGGACAATGACTCACAAACATACTGCTAACTAGGTACCTGGGTACCAAAGGAAAAGGGAACAGTTTTACTTACCAGGGGTGGGGTCCCTAAGGACCCGTACCGTAGACGCCATGAGCCGGCAGAGGAGGGAAGGATGACTCCAACGTTGCTCCCTTTCGCACGAGCAGGCTCGCTGCATTCACCCACCTTTTGCTGAATGTTATGCGATCCAAGCGTTTTCTATCGCATCTGATTTTGACCCTCAGCTGATGCCGAAAATACAAAATCAGATCACGATGAGAAAAGTTTGCATCGTCATACAATCCCTTGTTTCGCGTCGTCCAAATCACCATTCTAGCTACAGCTAGGATCGCGAGAAACACCACACGCTTCTCACCCTGATACGGAGGAAGAACGTTGTCCACGACGTAACCAACGTCGAGCAGCACGAGCTGTTTGGGTTCGATGCGAGCCGTCCACTCGCCGACGTGATCCCAAAACGGGCGAACTCGCTCGCAGTAGTAGAAGGCGTGCTCAGCCGTTTCTTCCAAGCCACTGCCGCAGCGAGCGCAATCGGGCATGTCTGCCAGGCCCGCTTTGTAGTTCAAGCCGACAAGGGGTAACGCATTTCGTACAAGTCGCCAGGTGAGCGAGAACTCGGAGTTGTTCAAGAAGCTCGATCCTGGCGCCCAATTCCAATGAGAGCGAATCTCCTCCGTCGTCCAGCCGTGCCGCTCGCTGAGAGGATCAGAAGCGGAACCCACCACTAGCTCCCGATATAGTTCTTTTCGAGGCCGTGAAAGGTCACTGGACCCAAGAAGGTTACGAAGGGCCGTTCGGCACTCGCGGACAAACAGTGTTTCGCCCAAAGGCCTACGTCGACCTTCAGCCTTTGGGTCTGACTTTAGGCGAGGAAAAGTCCGACTCGCCTTCAGTCTCCACACTGCGTCCCCCGTCAAAGCTCTGCCCAGGTATGCAAGTCTTTCAGCAAGCCAGTGGCTCTCCAGATCAGGCATACCTAGACCCCCGTTGCGTGTACGTTGGATACAGACCTGCCTACGGACCATCGGCCTTGCACCTCCCCAGAGCAATCTGGAAAGGGATCGTTGCAGCGCCAACCGATTTACCTTAGGCAGAGGAAGTACAGCCAATCGGTAAAGGATCAAGGGGAAGACGTACACGGCGCACGCCTCCGCCCTGCCCTTTAAGGACAACCTCCTTGAAAGCCAGATTCCCACCTGAGCATTCACCTTGGCTTGTATTTCCGACCAATTTCGCTCCAGTTGGAGGCCGGGCCCGAACCACACCCCGAGGATGCGGACGGGTCCGTCACTCCAGCGGAACGGCCCCGGAAGAGTATTGCTACCCCTCCAAGCACCGAGCCGCAAACCTTCGCTTTTGTCAAAATTGACCTTGGCTCCTGCAATCCGCTCGTACTCGCTAACCGCCTTCTTCACAGCCTTTATATCCAGACGGCGGGATACAAACACTGTGATATCATCGGCGAACGCGGAAACCCTTGCCGTAAGAGGGCCAGCAAAAGGGACACCGCGCAGGGCCGGATTTGCCGTCCTATCCCTAAGCCTACGGAGCAGGGGCTCCAAAGCTAGGACATAGAGAAGAGGAGACAACGGGCAGCCCTGCCGGACCGACCGCTCGACCGCGAACACCGTCGAACGCCTTCCGTTCACCTGCACCACTGCCTGAGGGTTGTGGTACATCATGCTAATCCATCTGCGGAACTCCGGTTTGAATCCGGCAGTCTCCAAAACAGTCGCCAAAAACCGATGGTCAACCCTATCGAAGGCCTTGGACTGATCTAAACTGATCAGCGCGGCCTCGGTGCCGTCTTCTATACCCTCTAGGACCTCGCGAATCAAGTGCAGGTTGTCCTGGATCGATCTTCCCTTCACAGCAAAGGTCTGCTCAGAGCCGATCAGATCGCTAATGACAAGCTGTAAACGATTCGCTAAGACCCGGGCCAAAATCTTTAACTCTGTGTTAAGCAGAGTTATGGGCCTGTAATCGTCTAAACCCTCCCAAACATGCCTGCCACCTTTCTTCAGCAATGTGATCACGCCCTTGGTAACGCTACCAGGGATGGCTCCCTGGGCGAACCAATGGTTGAACATATCCGTCAGAATAGGCACAAACATGTGCGACATCCTCAAGTACACTTCGTAGGGCAAACCATCTAGTCCCGGCGACTTGTTCAGGCCGACCTGCTTCAACGCGTCACGGACTTCACATTCAGTAACCACACCCTCGCAGCTAGCCGCTTCAGCCACCCCAAGGCGGGGAAAGTCGGCAAGATAGCTACGAAACTCCCGGAGCGGGAGATCAGTACAGCGGGCAAAGCGATCCCGAAAGTGCGCCCGAAAGGCGTCACGAATCTCGCGAGCCGATCGCAGCAGTCGCCCATCCGGGGCCTTGACAGAACCGATATACCGATCGGGGAACCTTCGCACTTCTTCTTCACGCGCAGTCGCGTTCGTTTTCACAGCTTCGTTGAGAACTCTCTTTAACCTAGATCTAACTACGTATCCCTTGTAGCGCTCGCTACTCTCGCGCTCAAGGTCCCCCCTAGCTAGCTCTACGTTTAGGGAGTCCCCCCCAGCCACCGCCCGGGAAAGTCTATCGTCTATAGATTTCGCTTCCGCGGTCCTATCTAGGTTGAGCTGTCGACCGTACTTGGTAGCGAAATCTCTAATCCTATGTTTAAGAGATCCCCACCACCTATTCCCGGTAACCGCCCCCACTAACGCCCGCTGAATTAGGGATTCCAGCCGGTCCCGGAAGTCCCGTATCTCCAGTAAGGAGGTATTGAACTTCCAGTAGCCGGCCAGACTAGGCCTATTTGCTAACCGTAGACTGACTCTAACAAGTTTATGGTCAGTCCACGCTATCAAGTGGAACGTGGGACAACTAACAAAATCAATGTCAGCTCGTCTCACTAACACTCTGTCCAAGTAGGAGCCTACTTTGGCAGAGGGCGAACTATCTAGCCACGTCCACATCTCCCGCCCTGGGTGATCCAGACGAAACCTGTCGACGAGGTCATGACGAGTCATGAGGCCGGCAAGGCTGCTTTCACACCTTCCCACACGCCTAGCTCCCCGCCCGACCTTATCTATCTTGGGATCAAGGATCGCATTCCAATCACCCATTAAAACTAGCCGCTTCGTATCGTCCAGGAACGGCGCCAACCGACGAAAAAAGGAAACCCTCTCCACAACGATATTGGGCGCATAAACCGCAACCAGACGAAACTTGAAACTTTTCACGGCATCATCGGCCACAACCAGTCGGCCCCCGTCACCTGCAAAAACAACGTCAACATCAGCATCAAGGCTGCGTCCAACTAGCAAAGAAACCCCAACGCTGGTACGGCTGCCGTATGCTGAGAAAACGTTAAAATCGCTTTCCAGCACACGACAGTCGGCACCGCAAGTGAAGTGGGTTTCCTGCACTGCAGCAACATCTACGCCGAGAGTTTTAAGTTCACCAAGCAAGCGCGTACACTTGCCCGGATCCCTCAATCCCCTCACATTCAAAGTAGCAAGGTTTAGAGCCATCAATCCCACTTACCTTACTCAGTGTCGACTACGGGCCGGAAATCCTTCGGGGTGAGGATGCCGACGGCCTGACGCAGGGATCCGGTGCCGAGCTCAGTACTTACTCGGTCGTCCCTGGTTATTCCACCGACATCCATAGGGTACCGCAACTTTAGGGACCTATAGAATGATGGGTGAACCAAAATCGGGACCCTGCCCGCACAGAAGGGAAGCATTTTTTTCAGCATTGGATTTTTCGTATCGACCAGCATTACATCCGCCCGGCTGGCTTCGTCAATAAAGTTCCAGAGTTCTTTGGTCCGATTGCCAGCCAAGCGGACGAATGTGGTCAATTTTGGTGCGTCCTTGAATAGATGTGGTTTTGTGATGTCTTTAGTGTCAATTTTTTGGAGTGAGCGTAATGGTTTTAATGATTGTTTTAAAGTGTGGTCTATGTGTGGATTGTCCATGATATCTTCGCAGAAGTAAAAAGAGTTTATGGCACGTCGGGCTTCCGTAGAGCGTGCTCTTGGTTTTTGAACAGTTGCTGCTGATGTTGACGGTGTTTGGGGAGAGGGTGTAAGTCTGGTTGCTGAATAGGATCGAGTAAGCATTTTGGGGGTTTTAATTGGTGAAAGAGAGGGGGGTAATGGTGTTTCTGTTGGGATGATAGGGGTGGTTTTTGTTTTTTGTGGGAGAGGAATCAATTGTGCTGGTCTTTGTTTATTTTGGACTGGCGATTTTTCTGTTGTTTTTTCCCCCTTATGCTGAGGTATGGTGGTTGTTTGTGTGGGTTTTTTTGGATGTTTTTTCTCCCCCTCTTTAGTTGGTGAATCCTCGCTGTTTCTCCTTCTTTTTAAATTCATGGTCATATCCATCGGTTCAATGTTTTGATTGTCTTCTTTTGTTGATTGTTTTGCAGTTGATTGTTTCGTATTTGTTGTCGTTGGTTTCGTAGTTGTAGTCAAAAGAGTTGTTGTATCTGTTGTTGCTGGGTTTTTTGGGGGAGTTTTTTTCCCTCCCTTTTTTCTGGTGACTTGCGTCCACCCTTCCTCATTTTCTTTAGGGGTTTCTTGTTTGTTTTCTGAGGTTTCTGTTGGTATAATTGCTGCTATGACAGGTGCAGGAGTAGCAGTAGTAGTAGTAGTAGTAGTCGTTGTTGTGGTGGTGATTGTTGGTTTTTGAGGGCAGTTTTTCGAAAAGTGGCCGATGTTATTGCAAAACCAACATAGCGGTTTCCTGCCCTCAACGATGACTGTCATGGTTTGATCGCGGTAACGTATTTTATGGGGAATTTTGTTAAACCCTCCCCTATCGAGGCATATAACGAATACGTAGTCACCGTACGCAGTTCCCCGTGTTGACGTTACTTGTGTGACTTGTTCCACGCCGCCGTATATACTTAGATAGGCGGCGAGGACGTCACCACTCAATTGCATAGATACATTGCATACGGTGACTCGTATTCTTCTTTTGCCTCGATATTCCGGTTGTAGCCGGAAGAAGCGTGTGGTGATGTTACCACCGGCGAGGCTTTTTGCTACTTCCTCTGAGGGTAATAAGACATCCCAGGTCGCGAAACTTCTGCGGCAGAAGTACTTCCCTGGGATGTTTGCTGTTTTGAGAAGGTCCTCAAAAGTTTCCTTCTTAATCCCCGCTAGTCTCTTGGTCTTAATGTCTGTGACTACGAAGGACAGGGTCTTCGGTTCGACCGCCTCGACCAATTCGGGTATTGGGAGAATTTCCCCGTCCTTGAAATACTTTTCATACTTTTCGACCCTGTCTCTTGCGTAGTCACAAGGGGATTTTTTATTCACGCAATGTGAAGACCAAGAGACAGCCGTTTGTTTTTGTTTTTGTGCCGGTGGTATTGTACTTGCCGATGAAGAGAGGTCGAATGGAGCTTCTTCCGGCATTGGGGAGGGTTGCGTTTTGAATATGTCGGTCGGTGATTGCGATTTCATGTTGTTGGGCTCCCCCATAGTTGTGAAAACACAACCAGAGGGAGATGAAACGCGTATGGTGTTACAAAAAATTCAGGCGAGACGATTAAAATAAATGTAGAACGATGAAAAAATGGCGGTCGTTTTTTTAAAAAAGTTCAACAAAAAATCGAGTCGCGTTTGACCCTCCTCACAAACAAAGAACAATAGTTTGAGGGGGGTCACAAAACTTTAACAACAATAAAATTCAATAACAATAATTTTAACAAATTTTTAACAATAAAGAACTTACTTTTTCGTGGTGAAAAAGAACTCAGACAAAAAAATTCACTTTCTAGTCTGCTTTATTTCTATGTTATTACATAGTAGGCACAAGGCCTTGAAGTTTTTGGGGAGGGGAAGGGAGCGGTCATACTTTTCTATATAAACTAAGGAGACCTAGCTAGCCACATTCGCCGACCCATTCAACAATACAATAAATATCCATTCATCCATCGCCTTTTGCGCTACAATCACCACAATACCACATTTGCTCTATGAAGAAGTCCTACTTAAAATCCCGAGATTCGTGAATGATTTTATTTACAAGTATGATTTATTTACAATGAATGTGATGGGAATGGGAGAAAAACCCCGAAATATATATAAAAACAAGGAAAAATCCCCCGTTTGGTTGCCCTCCCATCCCCCCGTCTATAAAATTGGAGGCCGACTGTTTTCCGGGGCGAAAGAACCGGAAACAAGTCGGACCTACCCTAGGTGGGGCAGGGATCCTAATCTACAGGGGTGAAAAGAATTTAGGGGTCGGGCGCGGTATGGGTTAATACAAGTAGGTGATATGATTTTTATACATATGAATGTTCAAGATCTTCAGTAAACGTGGACTGGGATACGGATTGAGGTACAAAAATAATGGGGATGGGGAAGATCTTGAGAACTAACAACTAGATGACGGGGACAATGACTCACAAACATACTGCTAACTAGGTACCTGGGTACCAAAGGAAAAGGGAACAGTTTTACTTACCAGGGGTGGGGTCCCTAAGGACCCGTACCGTAGACGCCATGAGCCGGCAGAGGAGGGAAGGATGACTCCAACGTTGCTCCCTTTCGCACGAGCAGGCTCGCTGCATTCACCCACCTTTTGCTGAATGTTATGCGATCCAAGCGTTTTCTATCGCATCTGATTTTGACCCTCAGCTGATGCCGAAAATACAAAATCAGATCACGATGAGAAAAGTTTGCATCGTCATACAATCCCTTGTTTCGCGTCGTCCAAATCACCATTCTAGCTACAGCTAGGATCGCGAGAAACACCACACGCTTCTCACCCTGATACGGAGGAAGAACGTTGTCCACGACGTAACCAACGTCGAGCAGCACGAGCTGTTTGGGTTCGATGCGAGCCGTCCACTCGCCGACGTGATCCCAAAACGGGCGAACTCGCTCGCAGTAGTAGAAGGCGTGCTCAGCCGTTTCTTCCAAGCCACTGCCGCAGCGAGCGCAATCGGGCATGTCTGCCAGGCCCGCTTTGTAGTTCAAGCCGACAAGGGGTAACGCATTTCGTACAAGTCGCCAGGTGAGCGAGAACTCGGAGTTGTTCAAGAAGCTCGATCCTGGCGCCCAATTCCAATGAGAGCGAATCTCCTCCGTCGTCCAGCCGTGCCGCTCGCTGAGAGGATCAGAAGCGGAACCCACCACTAGCTCCCGATATAGTTCTTTTCGAGGCCGTGAAAGGTCACTGGACCCAAGAAGGTTACGAAGGGCCGTTCGGCACTCGCGGACAAACAGTGTTTCGCCCAAAGGCCTACGTCGACCTTCAGCCTTTGGGTCTGACTTTAGGCGAGGAAAAGTCCGACTCGCCTTCAGTCTCCACACTGCGTCCCCCGTCAAAGCTCTGCCCAGGTATGCAAGTCTTTCAGCAAGCCAGTGGCTCTCCAGATCAGGCATACCTAGACCCCCGTTGCGTGTACGTTGGATACAGACCTGCCTACGGACCATCGGCCTTGCACCTCCCCAGAGCAATCTGGAAAGGGATCGTTGCAGCGCCAACCGATTTACCTTAGGCAGAGGAAGTACAGCCAATCGGTAAAGGATCAAGGGGAAGACGTACACGGCGCACGCCTCCGCCCTGCCCTTTAAGGACAACCTCCTTGAAAGCCAGATTCCCACCTGAGCATTCACCTTGGCTTGTATTTCCGACCAATTTCGCTCCAGTTGGAGGCCGGGCCCGAACCACACCCCGAGGATGCGGACGGGTCCGTCACTCCAGCGGAACGGCCCCGGAAGAGTATTGCTACCCCTCCAAGCACCGAGCCGCAAACCTTCGCTTTTGTCAAAATTGACCTTGGCTCCTGCAATCCGCTCGTACTCGCTAACCGCCTTCTTCACAGCCTTTATATCCAGACGGCGGGATACAAACACTGTGATATCATCGGCGAACGCGGAAACCCTTGCCGTAAGAGGGCCAGCAAAAGGGACACCGCGCAGGGCCGGATTTGCCGTCCTATCCCTAAGCCTACGGAGCAGGGGCTCCAAAGCTAGGACATAGAGAAGAGGAGACAACGGGCAGCCCTGCCGGACCGACCGCTCGACCGCGAACACCGTCGAACGCCTTCCGTTCACCTGCACCACTGCCTGAGGGTTGTGGTACATCATGCTAATCCATCTGCGGAACTCCGGTTTGAATCCGGCAGTCTCCAAAACAGTCGCCAAAAACCGATGGTCAACCCTATCGAAGGCCTTGGACTGATCTAAACTGATCAGCGCGGCCTCGGTGCCGTCTTCTATACCCTCTAGGACCTCGCGAATCAAGTGCAGGTTGTCCTGGATCGATCTTCCCTTCACAGCAAAGGTCTGCTCAGAGCCGATCAGATCGCTAATGACAAGCTGTAAACGATTCGCTAAGACCCGGGCCAAAATCTTTAACTCTGTGTTAAGCAGAGTTATGGGCCTGTAATCGTCTAAACCCTCCCAAACATGCCTGCCACCTTTCTTCAGCAATGTGATCACGCCCTTGGTAACGCTACCAGGGATGGCTCCCTGGGCGAACCAATGGTTGAACATATCCGTCAGAATAGGCACAAACATGTGCGACATCCTCAAGTACACTTCGTAGGGCAAACCATCTAGTCCCGGCGACTTGTTCAGGCCGACCTGCTTCAACGCGTCACGGACTTCACATTCAGTAACCACACCCTCGCAGCTAGCCGCTTCAGCCACCCCAAGGCGGGGAAAGTCGGCAAGATAGCTACGAAACTCCCGGAGCGGGAGATCAGTACAGCGGGCAAAGCGATCCCGAAAGTGCGCCCGAAAGGCGTCACGAATCTCGCGAGCCGATCGCAGCAGTCGCCCATCCGGGGCCTTGACAGAACCGATATACCGATCGGGGAACCTTCGCACTTCTTCTTCACGCGCAGTCGCGTTCGTTTTCACAGCTTCGTTGAGAACTCTCTTTAACCTAGATCTAACTACGTATCCCTTGTAGCGCTCGCTACTCTCGCGCTCAAGGTCCCCCCTAGCTAGCTCTACGTTTAGGGAGTCCCCCCCAGCCACCGCCCGGGAAAGTCTATCGTCTATAGATTTCGCTTCCGCGGTCCTATCTAGGTTGAGCTGTCGACCGTACTTGGTAGCGAAATCTCTAATCCTATGTTTAAGAGATCCCCACCACCTATTCCCGGTAACCGCCCCCACTAACGCCCGCTGAATTAGGGATTCCAGCCGGTCCCGGAAGTCCCGTATCTCCAGTAAGGAGGTATTGAACTTCCAGTAGCCGGCCAGACTAGGCCTATTTGCTAACCGTAGACTGACTCTAACAAGTTTATGGTCAGTCCACGCTATCAAGTGGAACGTGGGACAACTAACAAAATCAATGTCAGCTCGTCTCACTAACACTCTGTCCAAGTAGGAGCCTACTTTGGCAGAGGGCGAACTATCTAGCCACGTCCACATCTCCCGCCCTGGGTGATCCAGACGAAACCTGTCGACGAGGTCATGACGAGTCATGAGGCCGGCAAGGCTGCTTTCACACCTTCCCACACGCCTAGCTCCCCGCCCGACCTTATCTATCTTGGGATCAAGGATCGCATTCCAATCACCCATTAAAACTAGCCGCTTCGTATCGTCCAGGAACGGCGCCAACCGACGAAAAAAGGAAACCCTCTCCACAACGATATTGGGCGCATAAACCGCAACCAGACGAAACTTGAAACTTTTCACGGCATCATCGGCCACAACCAGTCGGCCCCCGTCACCTGCAAAAACAACGTCAACATCAGCATCAAGGCTGCGTCCAACTAGCAAAGAAACCCCAACGCTGGTACGGCTGCCGTATGCTGAGAAAACGTTAAAATCGCTTTCCAGCACACGACAGTCGGCACCGCAAGTGAAGTGGGTTTCCTGCACTGCAGCAACATCTACGCCGAGAGTTTTAAGTTCACCAAGCAAGCGCGTACACTTGCCCGGATCCCTCAATCCCCTCACATTCAAAGTAGCAAGGTTTAGAGCCATCAATCCCACTTACCTTACTCAGTGTCGACTACGGGCCGGAAATCCTTCGGGGTGAGGATGCCGACGGCCTGACGCAGGGATCCGGTGCCGAGCTCAGTACTTACTCGGTCGTCCCTGGTTATTCCACCGACATCCATAGGGTACCGCAACTTTAGGGACCTATAGAATGATGGGTGAACCAAAATCGGGACCCTGCCCGCACAGAAGGGAAGCATTTTTTTCAGCATTGGATTTTTCGTATCGACCAGCATTACATCCGCCCGGCTGGCTTCGTCAATAAAGTTCCAGAGTTCTTTGGTCCGATTGCCAGCCAAGCGGACGAATGTGGTCAATTTTGGTGCGTCCTTGAATAGATGTGGTTTTGTGATGTCTTTAGTGTCAATTTTTTGGAGTGAGCGTAATGGTTTTAATGATTGTTTTAAAGTGTGGTCTATGTGTGGATTGTCCATGATATCTTCGCAGAAGTAAAAAGAGTTTATGGCACGTCGGGCTTCCGTAGAGCGTGCTCTTGGTTTTTGAACAGTTGCTGCTGATGTTGACGGTGTTTGGGGAGAGGGTGTAAGTCTGGTTGCTGAATAGGATCGAGTAAGCATTTTGGGGGTTTTAATTGGTGAAAGAGAGGGGGGTAATGGTGTTTCTGTTGGGATGATAGGGGTGGTTTTTGTTTTTTGTGGGAGAGGAATCAATTGTGCTGGTCTTTGTTTATTTTGGACTGGCGATTTTTCTGTTGTTTTTTCCCCCTTATGCTGAGGTATGGTGGTTGTTTGTGTGGGTTTTTTTGGATGTTTTTTCTCCCCCTCTTTAGTTGGTGAATCCTCGCTGTTTCTCCTTCTTTTTAAATTCATGGTCATATCCATCGGTTCAATGTTTTGATTGTCTTCTTTTGTTGATTGTTTTGCAGTTGATTGTTTCGTATTTGTTGTCGTTGGTTTCGTAGTTGTAGTCAAAAGAGTTGTTGTATCTGTTGTTGCTGGGTTTTTTGGGGGAGTTTTTTTCCCTCCCTTTTTTCTGGTGACTTGCGTCCACCCTTCCTCATTTTCTTTAGGGGTTTCTTGTTTGTTTTCTGAGGTTTCTGTTGGTATAATTGCTGCTATGACAGGTGCAGGAGTAGCAGTAGTAGTAGTAGTAGTAGTCGTTGTTGTGGTGGTGATTGTTGGTTTTTGAGGGCAGTTTTTCGAAAAGTGGCCGATGTTATTGCAAAACCAACATAGCGGTTTCCTGCCCTCAACGATGACTGTCATGGTTTGATCGCGGTAACGTATTTTATGGGGAATTTTGTTAAACCCTCCCCTATCGAGGCATATAACGAATACGTAGTCACCGTACGCAGTTCCCCGTGTTGACGTTACTTGTGTGACTTGTTCCACGCCGCCGTATATACTTAGATAGGCGGCGAGGACGTCACCACTCAATTGCATAGATACATTGCATACGGTGACTCGTATTCTTCTTTTGCCTCGATATTCCGGTTGTAGCCGGAAGAAGCGTGTGGTGATGTTACCACCGGCGAGGCTTTTCGCTACTTCCTCTGAGGGTAATAAGACATCCCAGGTCGCGAAACTTCTGCGGCAGAAGTACTTCCCTGGGATGTTTGCTGTTTTGAGAAGGTCCTCAAAAGTTTCCTTCTTAATCCCCGCTAGTCTCTTGGTCTTAATGTCTGTGACTACGAAGGACAGGGTCTTCGGTTCGACCGCCTCGACCAATTCGGGTATTGGGAGAATTTCCCCGTCCTTGAAATACTTTTCATACTTTTCGACCCTGTCTCTTGCGTAGTCACAAGGGGATTTTTTATTCACGCAATGTGAAGACCAAGAGACAGCCGTTTGTTTTTGTTTTTGTGCCGGTGGTATTGTACTTGCCGATGAAGAGAGGTCGAATGGAGCTTCTTCCGGCATTGGGGAGGGTTGCGTTTTGAATATGTCGGTCGGTGATTGCGATTTCATGTTGTTGGGCTCCCCCATAGTTGTGAAAACACAACCAGAGGGAGATGAAACGCGTATGGTGTTACAAAAAATTCAGGCGAGACGATTAAAATAAATGTAGAACGATGAAAAAATGGCGGTCGTTTTTTTAAAAAAGTTCAACAAAAAATCGAGTCGCGTTTGACCCTCCTCACAAACAAAGAACAATAGTTTGAGGGGGGTCACAAAACTTTAACAACAATAAAATTCAATAACAATAATTTTAACAAATTTTTAACAATAAAGAACTTACTTTTTCGTGGTGAAAAAGAACTCAGACAAAAAAATTCACTTTCTAGTCTGCTTTATTTCTGTGTAGTGTACACAGAAGGCACAAGGCCTTGAAGTTTTTGGGGAGGGGAAGGGAGCGGTCATACTTTTCTATATAAACTAAGGAGACCTAGCTAGCCACATTCGCCGACCCATTCAACAATACAATAAATATTCATTCATCCATCGCCTTTTGCGCTACAATCACCACAATACCACATTTGCTCTATGAAGAAGTCCTACTTAAAATCCCGAGATTCATGAATGATTTTATGATTTATTTACAATGAATGTGATGGGAATGGGAGAGAAACCCCGAAATATATATAAAAACAAGGAAAAATCCCCCGTTTGGTTGCCCTCCCATCCCCCCGTCTATAAAATTGGAGGCCGACTGTTTTCCGGGGCGAAAGAACCGGAAACAAGTCGGACCTACCCTAGGTGGGGCAGGGATCCTAATCTACAGGGGTGAAAAGAATTTAGGGGTCGGGCGCGGTATGGGTTAATACAAGTAGGTGATATGATTTTTATACATATGAATGTTCAAGATCTTCAGTAAACGTGGACTGGGATACGGATTGAGGTACAAAAATAATGGGGATGGGGAAGATCTTGAGAACTAACAACTAGATGACGGGGACAATGACTCACAAACATACTGCTAACTAGGTACCTGGGTACCAAAGAAAAAGGGAACAGTTTTACTTACCAGGGGTGGGGTCCCTAAGGACCCGTACCGTAGACGCCATGAGCCGGCAGAGGAGGGAAGGATGACTCCAACGTTGCTCCCTTTCGCACGACCAGGCTCGCTGCATTCACCCACCTTTTGCTGAATGTTATGCGATCCAAGCGTTTTCTATCGCATCTGATTTTGACCCTCAGCTGATGCCGAAAAAACAAAATCAGATCACGATGAGAAAAGTTTGCATCGTCATACAATCCCTTGTTTCGCGTCGTCCAAATCACCATTCTAGCTACAGCTAGGATCGCGAGAAACACCACACGCTTCTCACCCTGATACGGAGGAAGAACGTTGTCCACGACGTAACCAACGTCGAGCAGCACGAGCTGTTTGGGTTCGATGCGAGCCGTCCACTCGCCGACGTGATCCCAAAACGGGCGAACTCGCTCGCAGTAGTAGAAGGCGTGCTCAGCCGTTTCTTCCAAGCCACTGCCGCAGCGAGCGCAATCGGGCATGTCTGCCAGGCCCGCTTTGTAGTTCAAGCCGACAAGGGGTAACGCATTTCGCACAAGTCGCCAGGTGAGCGAGAACTCGGAGTTGTTCAAGAAGCTCGATCCTGGCGCCCAATTCCAATGAGAGCGAATCTCCTCCGTCGTCCAGCCGTGCCGCTCGCTGAGAGGATCAGAAGCGGAACCCACCACTAGCTCCCGATATAGTTCTTTTCGAGGCCGTGAAAGGTCACTGGACCCAAGAAGGTTACGAAGGGCCGTTCGGCACTCGCGGACAAACAGTGTTTCGCCCAAAGGCCTACGTCGACCTTCAGCCTTTGGGTCTGACTTTAGGCGAGGAAAAGTCCGACTCGCCTTCAGTCTCCACACTGCGTCCCCCGTCAAGGCTCTGCCCAAGTATGCAAGTCTTTCAGCAAGCCAGTGGCTCTCCAGATCAGGCATACCTAGACCCCCGTTGCGTGTACGTTGGATACAGACCTGCCTACGGACCATCGGCCTTGCACCTCCCCAGAGCAATCTGGAAAGGGATCGTTGCAGCGCCAACCGATTTACCTTAGGCAGAGGAAGTACAGCCAATCGATAAAGGATCAAGGGGAAGACGTACACGGCGCACGCCTCCGCCCTGCCCTTTAAGGACAACCTCCTTGAAAGCCAGATTCCCACCTGAGCATTCACCTTGGCTTGTATTTCCGACCAATTTCGCTCCAGTTGGAGGCCGGGCCCGAACCACACCCCGAGGATGCGGACGGGTCCGTCACTCCAGCGGAACGGCCCTGGAAGAGTATTGCTACCCCTCCAAGCACCGAGCCGCAAACCTTCGCTTTTGTCAAAATTGACCTTGGCTCCTGCAATCCGCTCGTACTCGCTAACCGCCTTCTTCACAGCCTTTATATCCAGACGGCGGGATACAAACACTGTGATATCATCGGCGAACGCGGAAACCCTTGCCGTAAGAGGGCCAGCAAAAGGGACACCGCGCAGGGCCGGATTTGCCGTCCTATCCCTAAGCCTACGGAGCAGGGGCTCCAAAGCTAGGACATAGAGAAGAGGAGACAACGGGCAGCCCTGCCGGACCGACCGCTCGACCGCGAACACCGTCGAACGCCTTCCGTTCACCTGCACCACTGCCTGAGGGTTGTGGTACATCATGCTAATCCATCTGCGGAACTCCGGTTTGAATCCGGCAGTCTCCAAAACAGTCGCCAAAAACCGATGGTCAACCCTATCGAAGGCCTTGGACTGATCTAAACTGATCAGCGCGGCCTCGGTGTCGTCTTCTATACCCTCTAGGACCTCGCGAATCAAGTGCAGGTTGTCCTGGATCGATCTTCCCTTCACAGCAAAGGTCTGCTCAGAGCCGATCAGATCGCTAATGACAAGCTGTAAACGATTCGCTAAGACCCGGGCCAAAATCTTTAACTCTGTGTTAAGCAGAGTTATGGGCCTGTAATCGTCTAAACCCTCCCAAACATGTCTGCCACCTTTCTTCAGCAATGTGATCACGCCCTTGGTAACGCTACCAGGGATGGCTCCCTGGGCGAACCAATGGTTGAACATATCCGTCAGAATAGGCACAAACATGTGCGACATCCTCAAGTACACTTCGTAGGGCAAACCATCTAGTCCCGGCGACTTGTTCAGGCCGACCTGCTTCAACGCGTCACGGACTTCGCATTCAGTAACCACACCCTCGCAGCTAGCCGCTTCAGCCACCCCAAGGCGGGGAAAGTCGGCAAGATAGCTACGAAACTCCCGGAGCGGGAGATCAGTACAGCGGGCAAAGCGATCCCGAAAGTGCGCCCGAAAGGCGTCACGAATCTCACGAGTCGATCGCAGCAGTCGCCCATCCGGGGCCTTGACAGAACCGATATACCGATCGGGGAACCTTCGCACTTCTTCTTCACGCGCAGTCGCGTTCGATTTCACAGCTTCGTTGAGAACTCTCTTTAACCTAGATCTAACTACGTATCCCTTGTAGCGCTCGCTACTCTCGCGCTCAAGGTCCCCCCTAGCTAGCTCTACGTTTAGGGAGTCCCCCCCAGCCACCGCCCGGGAAAGTCTATCGTCTATAGATTTCGCTTCCTTGGTCCTATCTAGGTTGAGCTGTCGACCGTACTTGGTAGCGAAATCTCTAATCCTATGTTTAAGAGATCCCCACCACCTATTCCCGGTAACCGCCCCCACTAACGCCCGCTGAATTAGGGATTCTAGCCGGTCCCGGAAGTCCCGTAACTCCAGTAAGGAGGTATTGAACTTCCAGTAGCCGGCCAGACTAGGCCTATTTGCTAACCGTAGACTGACTCTAACAAGTTTATGGTCAGTCCACGCTATCAAGTGGAACGTGGGACAACTAACAAAATCAATGTCAGCTCGTCTCACTAACACTCTGTCCAAGTAGGAGCCTACTTTGGCAGAGGGCGAACTATCTAGCCACGTCCATATCTCCCGCCCTGGGTGATCCAGACGAAACCTGTCGACGAGGTCATGACGAGTCATGAGGCCGGCAAGGCTGCTTTCACACCTTCCCACACGCCTAGCTCCCCGCCCGACCTTATCTATCTTGGGATCAAGGATCGCATTCCAATCACCCATTAAAACTAGCCGCTTCGTATCGTCCAGGAACGGCGCCAACCGACGAAAAAAGGAAACCCTCTCCACAACGATATTGGGCGCATAAACCGCAACCAGACGAAACTTGAAACTTTTCACGGCAACATCGGCCACAACCAGTCGGCCCCCGTCACCTGCAAAAACAACGTCAACATCAGCATCAAGGCTGCGTCCAACTAGCAAAGAAACCCCAACGCTGGTACGGCTGCCGTATGCTGAGAAAACGTTAAAATCGCTTTCCAGCACACGACAGTCGGCACCGCAAGTGAAGTGGGTTTCCTGCACTGCAGCAACATCTACGCCGAGAGTTTTAAGTTCACCAAGCAAGCGCGTACACTTGCCCGGATCCCTCAATCCCCTCACATTCAAAGTAGCAAGGTTTAGAGCCATCAATCCCACTTACCTTACTCAGTGTCGACTACGGGCCGGAAATCCTTCGGAGTAAGGATGCCGACGGCCTGACGCAGGGATCCGGTGCCGAGCTCAGTACTTACTCGGTCATCCCTGGTAATTCCACCGACATCCACGGGGTACCGCAATTTTAGGGACCTATAGAAGGTAGGGTGAACTAAAATCGGGACCCTGCCCGAACAAAAAGGAAGCAATTTTTTTAAACTTTGGTGGCGCAAATCCGCCAACATTGCGTCCGCTCGACTGGCCCCCTCAAGAAAGTGCCAAAGCTCTTTGGTTCGGGGTCCAGCCGAACGGACGAATGTGGTCACCATTGCGGCACTCTTAAAAAGATACGGGTTGGTGATGTCCTTGCCGTCTATTTTTTTAAGTGATGATAGGGGTTTTAAAGTTTTTTTTAAAATGTGGTCCATGTTTTGGGGCTCGAGGATGTCCTCGCAGAAATGAAAAGCGGTGAAGGCACGTCGGACTTCGTTTGAAGCCGACCGTGACCTTGGCTTGAGTTCTGTTGATGATGGTGATGCTGCTGCTGTTGGTGACTCCCTGGTCACCGATTGTGCCCGTGTAAGGAGCTTAGGGGTTCTGATTGGTGAGAGTGAAGGTGATTTTGGGGAAAGTGGGAAGTCAGAGAGGTGTGCTGGGGTATTTTGATGTTTTTGTGGGGGAGGAATAATTTGGGCTGGTCTTTCAATTTTTTCGCCCTTTTGTTGAGGTTGGGAGGGTGTTTGGGACTGTGTTGGTGTTTCTTTTCCTGGTCCCTTAATGTGTTTTTTCTCCCCCTCCCCAGCTACCGAGTCATCACTATCCCTTCTCCGTTTTAGGTTAATTGAATAATCCATGGCTTCGTCTTCTTTTTCAATGTGTTTTTCTTTGTTTTTCTTTTTTGTTAATGACGATGATGATGATGATCTTGCAGATGTCGATGATGATGATGATTTGGCTGTGCTTGTGGTAGGAGTACTATTAGAGTCAATTTTAGCAGTCGTGGTGATGTTTGGTTTGTTTGAAACTGTTGCTGTTGCTGGTTCTTTGATGGGGGTTTGTTTTGCTGGTTCTTTGATGGGAGTTTTTCTCTTTTTTCCCCCTTTTACTACTTGGGTCCAGCCCTCTTCTTTGTTGGGGCTGTCCCCAGTTTTAGTTTTAGGGGTTTCGCTTTTGTTTTCTTCGGTCGCTGCTGTTGTCGCTGTTGCTGCTATCGTTGTCGTTGTGTTCGTTGTCGTTTCTGTTGTTGTTGTTGTTGTGGCCGGAGTTGTTTTGGTTGTTTTTTGAGGGCAGGATTTTGAAAAGTGCCCCAGCTGCTTGCAATTCCAGCACTGGGGCTTCCTGCCCTCAACAACGACTGTCATTATCTGGTGTTCGTACTCTATTATGTGAGGTATGGATGTGAACCC
Source organism: Sepioteuthis lessoniana (assembly GCA_963585895.1). Classification (NCBI taxonomy): domain Eukaryota; kingdom Metazoa; phylum Mollusca; class Cephalopoda; order Myopsida; family Loliginidae; genus Sepioteuthis; species Sepioteuthis lessoniana. The sequence goes on along the minus strand of CAUZXS010004297.1, from coordinate 92,646 downwards.
CCCTCTGTCCAGGCACATGGTGAAGATATAATCACCGTGCGCTGTCCCGTTAACCGACTTAGCTTTTGTGATGTCCTCTATTTCTCCGTGTTTTACGAGGTAGGCAGCCAGGACCTCCTCATTCAGTTGTATCGGGACATTACACACGGTGATTCGTATTTTACGTCTTCCCATGTACTCTGGCTGAAGCCGGAAGTACTTGGAGATGACATTTTCGGCGGCCAGCTTGGCTGCAAGGTCTTCTGATGGTAACAGAACATCCCATGTTGCGAAGCTACGTCTACAGTAGTACTTCGCGGGGATGTCTGCTGCTTTTAATAAGCCTTCAAATGTATCCTTTTTAATACCTGCCAGCCTCTTTGTTTTCAAGTCTGTGACTACAAACGAGATTATTTTTGGCTGTACTTCCTGTACAAGTTCGGGAATAGGGAGGATCCTATTCCCTTGGAAGTACTTCTCGTATTTTTCTCTTATTTTTGAATAGTCTTTTGGTGTTTTTTGAATTACTTTTGTTGTCCAAGAGGCTGGCAGTGAAGGTACCTTTTGCGCCGGTTGGATTGAACTGGCCGACGAAGATGGCTGCGAAAGTGCAGGCCATCTTTCTTCCGGCTTTGAGGGGGGACTTTGATCTTTAAAAATGTCGGGTGATAATGACCCTGGTGAATTTGGTGCCTCTGCCATAGCTGCTTATGAGGCAGCTAGGGGAGGATGACCGTCGAATGTTCTGTGTAGGTGAAAATACGTTGGATGATGATGATGTAGTAAGTCGTTATGTTTTCAAAAATGATCCGAGGATAACAAGCGTTGACCCCCCCTCAACAAACAAAATAACAATTGTTTGGGGGAGGGGCAGTCAACAATAATAGTTCAAAAACAATAACAAACAAGTTTCAAAGGGTCCAACAAATAACAATATTTTTCAAAGCAATAACAATAACAATTTTTAACAATAAAGAACTTACTTTTTTTTTTTTTTTTTTTTTTTTTTTTTTTTTTGGGTGAAAAAGAACTCAGACAAAAAAATTCACATTCGAGTCTGCTTTATTTCTATGTATAGTACATAGAAGGCACAAGGCCTTGAAGTTTTTGGGGAGGGGAAGGGAGCGGTCATACTTTTCTATATAAACTAAGGAGACCTAGCTAGCCACATTCGCCGACCCATTCAACAATACAATAAATATCCATTCATCCATCGCCTTTTGCGCTGCAATCACCAAAATACCACATTTGCTCTATGAAGAAGTCCTACTTAAAATCCCGAGATTCTTGAATGATTTTATGATTTATTTACAATGAATGTGATGGGAATGGGAGAAAAACCCCGAAATATATATAAAAACAAGGAAAAATCCCCCGTTTGGTTGCCCTCCCATCCCCCCGTCTATAAAATTGGAGGCCGACTGTTTTCCGGGGCGAAAGAACCGGAAACAAGTCGGACCTACCCTAGGTGGGGCAGGGATCCTAATCTACAGGGGTGAAAAGAATTTAGGGGTCGGGCGCGGTATGGGTTAATACAAGTAGGTGATATGATTTTTATACATATGAATGTTCAAGATCTTCAGTAAACGTGGACTGGGATACGGATTGAGGTACAAAAATAATGGGGATGGGGAAGATCTTGAGAACTAACAACTAGATGACGGGGACAATGACTCACAAACATACTGCTAACTAGGTACCTGGGTACCAAAAGAAAAAGGGAACAGTTTTACTTACCAGGGGTGGGGTCCCTAAGGACCCGTACCGTAGACGCCATGAGCCGGCAGAGGAGGGAAGGATGACTCCAACGTTGCTCCCTTTCGCACGACCAGGCTCGCTGCATTCACCCACCTTTTGCTGAATGTTATGCGATCCAAGCGTTTTCTATCGCATCTGATTTTGACCCTCAGCTGATGCCGAAAATACAAAATCAGATCACGATGAGAAAAGTTTGCATCGTCATACAATCCCTTGTTTCGCGTCGTCCAAATCACCATTCTAGCTACAGCTAGGATCGCGAGAAACACCACACGCTTCTCACCCTGATACGGAGGAAGAACGTTGTCCACGACGTAACCAACGTCGAGCAGCACGAGCTGTTTGGGTTCGATGCGAGCCGTCCACTCGCCGACGTGATCCCAAAACGGGCGAACTCGCTCGCAGTAGTAGAAGGCGTGCTCAGCCGTTTCTTCCAAGCCACTGCCGCAGCGAGCGCAATCGGGCATGTCTGCCAGGCCCGCTTTGTAGTTCAAGCCGACAAGGGGTAACGCATTTCGCACAAGTCGCCAGGTGAGCGAGAACTCGGAGTTGTTCAAGAAGCTCGATCCTGGCGCCCAATTCCAATGAGAGCGAATCTCCTCCGTCGTCCAGCCGTGCCGCTCGCTGAGAGGATCAGAAGCGGAACCCTCCACTAGCTCCCGATATAGTTCTTTTCGAGGCCGTGAAAGGTCACTGGACCCAAGAAGGTTACGAAGGGCCGTTCGGCACTCGCGGACAAACAGTGTTTCGCCCAAAGGCCTACGTCGACCTTCAGCCTTTGGGTCTGACTTTAGGCGAGGAAAAGTCCGACTCGCCTTCAGTCTCCACACTGCGTCCCCCGTCAAAGCTCTGCCCAAGTATGCAAGTCTTTCAGCAAGCCAGTGGCTCTCCAGATCAGGCATACCTAGACCCCCGTTGCGTGTACGTTGGATACAGACCTGCCTACGGACCATCGGCCTTGCACCTCCCCAGAGCAATCTGGAAAGGGATCGTTGCAGCGCCAACCGATTTACCTTAGGCAGAGGAAGTACAGCCAATCGGTAAAGGATCAAGGGGAAGACGTACACGGCGCACGCCTCCGCCCTGCCCTTTAAGGACAACCTCCTTGAAAGCCAGATTCCCACCTGAGCATTCACCTTGGCTTGTACTTCCGACCAATTTCGCTCCAGTTGGAGGCCGGGCCCGAACCACACCCCGAGGATGCGGACGGGTCCGTCACTCCAGCGGAACGGCCCCGGAAGAGTATTGCTACCCCTCCAAGCACCGAGCCGCAAACCTTCGCTTTTGTCAAAATTGACCTTGGCTCCTGCAATCCGCTCGTACTCGCTAACCGCCTTCTTCACAGCCTTTATATCCAGACGGCGGGATACAAACACTGTGATATCATCGGCGAACGCGGAAACCCTTGCCGTAAGAGGGCCAGCAAAAGGGACACCGCGCAGGGCCGGATTTGCCGTCCTATCCCTAAGCCTACGGAGCAGGGGCTCCAAAGCTAGGACATAGAGAAGAGGAGACAACGGGCAGCCCTGCCGGACCGACCGCTCGACCGCGAATACCGTCGAACGCCTTCCGTTCACCTGCACCACTGCCTGAGGGTTGTGGTACATCATGCTAATCCATCTGCGGAACTCCGGTTTGAATCCGGCAGTCTCCAAAACAGTCGCCAAAAACCGATGGTCAACCCTATCGAAGGCCTTGGACTGATCTAAACTGATCAGCGCGGCCTCGGTGCCGTCTTCTATACCCTCTAGGACCTCGCGAATCAAGTGCAGGTTGTCCTGGATCGATCTTCCCTTCACAGCAAAGGTCTGCTCAGAGCCGATCAGATCGCTAATGACAAGCTGTAAACGATTCGCTAAGACCCGGGCCAAAATCTTTAACTCTGTGTTAAGCAGAGTTATGGGCCTGTAATCGTCTAAACCCTCCCAAACATGCCTGCCACCTTTCTTCAGCAATGTGATCACGCCCTTGGTAACGCTACCAGGGATGGCTCCCTGGGCGAACCAATGGTTGAACATATCCGTCAGAATAGGCACAAACATGTGCGACATCCTCAAGTACACTTCGTAGGGCAAACCATCTAGTCCCGGCGACTTGTTCAGGCCGACCTGCTTCAACGCGTCACGGACTTCGCATTCAGTAACCACACCCTCGCAGCTAGCCGCTTCAGCCACCCCAAGGCGGGGGAAGTCGGCAAGATAGCTACGAAACTCCCGGAGCGGGAGATCAGTACAGCGGGCAAAGCGATCCCGAAAGTGCGCCCGAAAGGCGTCACGAATCTCGCGAGCCGATCGCAGCAGTCGCCCATCCGGGGCCTTGACAGAACCGATATACCGATCGGGGAACCTTCGCACTTCTTCTTCACGCGCAGTCGCGTTCGTTTTCACAGCTTCGTTGAGAACTCTCTTTAACCTAGATCTAACTACGTATCCCTTGTAGCGCTCGCTACTCTCGCGCTCAAGGTCCCCCCTAGCTAGCTCTACGTTTAGGGAGTCCCCCCCAGCCACCGCCCGGGAAAGTCTATCGTCTATAGATTTCGCTTCCTTGGTCCTATCTAGGTTGAGCTGTTGACCGTACTTGGTAGCGAAATCTCTAATCCTATGTTTAAGAGATCCCCACCACCTATTCCCGGTAACCGCCCCCACTAACGCCCGCTGAATTAGGGATTCCAACCGGTCCCGGAAGTCCCGTATCTCCAGTAAGGAGGTATTGAACTTCCAGTAGCCGGCCAGACTAGGCCTATTTGCTAACCGTAGACTGACTCTAACAAGTTTATGGTCAGTCCACGCTATCAAGTGGAACGTGGGACAACTAACAAAATCAATGTCAGCTCGTCTCACTAACACTCTGTCCAAGTAGGAGCCTACTTTGGCAGAGGGCGAACTATCTAGCCACGTCCACATCTCCCGCCCTGGGTGATCCAGACGAAACCTGTCGACGAGGTCATGACGAGTCATGAGGCCGGCAAGGCTGCTTTCACACCTTCCCACACGCCTAGCTCCCCGCCCGACCTTATCTATCTTGGGATCAAGGATCGCATTCCAATCACCCATTAAAACTAGCCGCTTCGTATCGTCCAGGAACGGCGCCAACCGACGAAAAAAGGAAACCCTCTCCACAACGATATTGGGCGCATAAACCGCAACCAGACGAAACTTGAAACTTTTCACGGCAACATCGGCCACAACCAGTCGGCCCCCGTCACCTGCAAAAACAACGTCAACATCAGCATCAAGGCTGCGTCCAACTAGCAAAGAAACCCCAACGCTGGTACGGCTGCCGTATGCTGAGAAGACGTTAAAATCGCCTTCCAGCACACGACAGTCGGCACCGCAAGTGAAGTGGGTTTCCTGCACTGCAGCAACATCTACGCCGAGAGTTTTAAGTTCACCAAGCAAGCGCGTACACTTGCCCGGATCCCTCAATCCCCTCACATTCAAAGTAGCAAGGTTTAGAGCCATCAATCCCACTTACCTTACTCAGTGTCGACTACGGGCCGGAAATCCTTCGGGGTGAGGATGCCGACGGCCTGACGCAGGGATCCGGTGCCGAGCTCAGTACTTACTCGGTCGTCCCTGGTAATTCCACCGACATCCATAGGGTACCGCAACTTTAGGGACCTATAGAATGATGGGTGAACCAAAATCGGGACCCTGCCCGCACAGAAGGGTAGCATTTTTTTCAGCATTGGATTTTTTGTATCGACCAGCATTACATCCGCCCGGCTGGCTTCGTCAATAAAGTTCCAGAGTTCTTTGGTCCGATTGCCAGCCAAGCGGACGAATGTGGTCAACTTTGGTGCGTCCTTGAATAGATGTGGCTTTGTGATGTCTTTAGTGTCAATTTTTTGGAGTGAGCGTAATGGTTTTAATGATTGTTTTAAAGTGTGGTCTATGTGTGGATTGTCCATGATATCTTCGCAGAAGTAAAAAGAGTTTATGGCACGTCGGGCTTCCGTAGAGCGTGCTCTTGGTTTTTGAACAGTTGCTGCTGATGTTGACGGTGTTTGGGGAGAGGGTGTAAGTCTGGTTGCTGAATAGGATCGAGTAAGCATTTTGGGGGTTTTAATTGGTGAAAGAGAGGGGGGTAATGGTGTTTCTGTTGGGATGATAGGGGTGGTTTTTGTTTTTTGTGGGAGAGGAATCAATTGTGCTGGTCTTTGTTTATTTTGGACTGGCGATTTTTCTGTTGTTTTTTCCCCCTTATGCTGAGGTATGGTGGTTGTTTGTGTGGGTTTTTTTGGATGTTTTTTCTCCCCCTCTTTAGTTGGTGAATCCTCGCTGTTTCTCCTTCTTTTTAAATTCATGGTCATATCCATCGGTTCAATGTTTTGATTGTCTTCTTTTGTTGATTGTTTTGCAGTTGATTGTTTCGTATTTGTTGTCGTTGGTTTCGTAGTTGTAGTCAAAAGAGTTGTTGTATCTGTTGTTGCTGGGTTTTTTGGGGGAGTTTTTTTCCCTCCCTTTTTTCTGGTGACTTGCGTCCACCCTTCCTCATTTTCTTTAGGGGTTTCTTGTTTGTTTTCTGAGGTTTCTGTTGGTATAATTGCTGCTATGACAGGTGCAGGAGTAGCAGTAGTAGTAGTAGTAGTAGTCGTTGTTGTGGTGGTGATTGTTGGTTTTTGAGGGCAGTTTTTCGAAAAGTGGCCGATGTTATTGCAAAACCAACATAGCGGTTTCCTGCCCTCAACGATGACTGTCATGGTTTGATCGCGGTAACGTATTTTATGGGGAATTTTGTTAAACCCTCCCCTATCGAGGCATATAACGAATACGTAGTCACCGTACGCAGTTCCCCGTGTTGACGTTACTTGTGTGACTTGTTCCACGCCGCCGTATATACTTAGATAGGCGGCGAGGACGTCACCACTCAATTGCATAGATACATTGCATACGGTGACTCGTATTCTTCTTTTGCCTCGATATTCCGGTTGTAGCCGGAAGAAGCGTGTGGTGATGTTACCACCGGCGAGGCTTTTTGCTACTTCCTCTGAGGGTAATAAGACATCCCAGGTCGCGAAACTTCTGCGGCAGAAGTACTTCCCTGGGATGTTTGCTGTTTTGAGAAGGTCCTCAAAAGTTTCCTTCTTAATCCCCGCTAGTCTCTTGGTCTTAATGTCTGTGACTACGAAGGACAGGGTCTTCGGTTCGACCGCCTCGACCAATTCGGGTATTGGGAGAATTTCCCCGTCCTTGAAATACTTTTCATACTTTTCGACCCTGTCTCTTGCGTAGTCACAAGGGGATTTTTTATTCACGCAATGTGAAGACCAAGAGACAGCCGTTTGTTTTTGTTTTTGTGCCGGTGGTATTGTACTTGCCGATGAAGAGAGGTCGAATGGAGCTTCTTCCGGCATTGGGGAGGGTTGCGTTTTGAATATGTCGGTCGGTGATTGCGATTTCATGTTGTTGGGCTCCCCCATAGTTGTGAAAACACAACCAGAGGGAGATGAAACGCGTATGGTGTTACAAAAAATTCAGGCGAGACGATTAAAATAAATGTAGAACGATGAAAAAATGGCGGTCGTTTTTTTAAAAAAGTTCAACAAAAAATCGAGTCGCGTTTGACCCTCCTCACAAACAAAGAACAATAGTTTGAGGGGGGTCACAAAACTTTAACAACAATAAAATTCAATAACAATAATTTTAACAAATTTTTAACAATAAAGAACTTACTTTTTCGTGGTGAAAAAGAACTCAGACAAAAAAATTCACTTTCTAGTCTGCTTTATTTCTGTGTAGTGTACACAGAAGGCACAAGGCCTTGAAGTTTTTGGGGAGGGGAAGGGAGCGGTCATACTTTTCTATATAAACTAAGGAGACCTAGCTAGCCACATTCGCCGACCCATTCAACAATACAATAAATATTCATTCATCCATCGCCTTTTGCGCTACAATCACCACAATACCACATTTGCTCTATGAAGAAGTCCTACTTAAAATCCCGAGATTCATGAATGATTTTATGATTTATTTACAATGAATGTGATGGGAATGGGAGAGAAACCCCGAAATATATATAAAAACAAGGAAAAATCCCCCGTTTGGTTGCCCTCCCATCCCCCCGTCTATAAAATTGGAGGCCGACTGTTTTCCGGGGCGAAAGAACCGGAAACAAGTCGGACCTACCCTAGGTGGGGCAGGGATCCTAATCTACAGGGGTGAAAAGAATTTAGGGGTCGGGCGCGGTATGGGTTAATACAAGTAGGTGATATGATTTTTATACATATGAATGTTCAAGATCTTCAGTAAACGTGGACTGGGATACGGATTGAGGTACAAAAATAATGGGGATGGGGAAGATCTTGAGAACTAACAACTAGATGACGGGGACAATGACTCACAAACATACTGCTAACTAGGTACCTGGGTACCAAAGAAAAAGGGAACAGTTTTACTTACCAGGGGTGGGGTCCCTAAGGACCCGTACCGTAGACGCCATGAGCCGGCAGAGGAGGGAAGGATGACTCCAACGTTGCTCCCTTTCGCACGACCAGGCTCGCTGCATTCACCCACCTTTTGCTGAATGTTATGCGATCCAAGCGTTTTCTATCGCATCTGATTTTGACCCTCAGCTGATGCCGAAAAAACAAAATCAGATCACGATGAGAAAAGTTTGCATCGTCATACAATCCCTTGTTTCGCGTCGTCCAAATCACCATTCTAGCTACAGCTAGGATCGCGAGAAACACCACACGCTTCTCACCCTGATACGGAGGAAGAACGTTGTCCACGACGTAACCAACGTCGAGCAGCACGAGCTGTTTGGGTTCGATGCGAGCCGTCCACTCGCCGACGTGATCCCAAAACGGGCGAACTCGCTCGCAGTAGTAGAAGGCGTGCTCAGCCGTTTCTTCCAAGCCACTGCCGCAGCGAGCGCAATCGGGCATGTCTGCCAGGCCCGCTTTGTAGTTCAAGCCGACAAGGGGTAACGCATTTCGCACAAGTCGCCAGGTGAGCGAGAACTCGGAGTTGTTCAAGAAGCTCGATCCTGGCGCCCAATTCCAATGAGAGCGAATCTCCTCCGTCGTCCAGCCGTGCCGCTCGCTGAGAGGATCAGAAGCGGAACCCACCACTAGCTCCCGATATAGTTCTTTTCGAGGCCGTGAAAGGTCACTGGACCCAAGAAGGTTACGAAGGGCCGTTCGGCACTCGCGGACAAACAGTGTTTCGCCCAAAGGCCTACGTCGACCTTCAGCCTTTGGGTCTGACTTTAGGCGAGGAAAAGTCCGACTCGCCTTCAGTCTCCACACTGCGTCCCCCGTCAAGGCTCTGCCCAAGTATGCAAGTCTTTCAGCAAGCCAGTGGCTCTCCAGATCAGGCATACCTAGACCCCCGTTGCGTGTACGTTGGATACAGACCTGCCTACGGACCATCGGCCTTGCACCTCCCCAGAGCAATCTGGAAAGGGATCGTTGCAGCGCCAACCGATTTACCTTAGGCAGAGGAAGTACAGCCAATCGATAAAGGATCAAGGGGAAGACGTACACGGCGCACGCCTCCGCCCTGCCCTTTAAGGACAACCTCCTTGAAAGCCAGATTCCCACCTGAGCATTCACCTTGGCTTGTATTTCCGACCAATTTCGCTCCAGTTGGAGGCCGGGCCCGAACCACACCCCGAGGATGCGGACGGGTCCGTCACTCCAGCGGAACGGCCCTGGAAGAGTATTGCTACCCCTCCAAGCACCGAGCCGCAAACCTTCGCTTTTGTCAAAATTGACCTTGGCTCCTGCAATCCGCTCGTACTCGCTAACCGCCTTCTTCACAGCCTTTATATCCAGACGGCGGGATACAAACACTGTGATATCATCGGCGAACGCGGAAACCCTTGCCGTAAGAGGGCCAGCAAAAGGGACACCGCGCAGGGCCGGATTTGCCGTCCTATCCCTAAGCCTACGGAGCAGGGGCTCCAAAGCTAGGACATAGAGAAGAGGAGACAACGGGCAGCCCTGCCGGACCGACCGCTCGACCGCGAACACCGTCGAACGCCTTCCGTTCACCTGCACCACTGCCTGAGGGTTGTGGTACATCATGCTAATCCATCTGCGGAACTCCGGTTTGAATCCGGCAGTCTCCAAAACAGTCGCCAAAAACCGATGGTCAACCCTATCGAAGGCCTTGGACTGATCTAAACTGATCAGCGCGGCCTCGGTGTCGTCTTCTATACCCTCTAGGACCTCGCGAATCAAGTGCAGGTTGTCCTGGATCGATCTTCCCTTCACAGCAAAGGTCTGCTCAGAGCCGATCAGATCGCTAATGACAAGCTGTAAACGATTCGCTAAGACCCGGGCCAAAATCTTTAACTCTGTGTTAAGCAGAGTTATGGGCCTGTAATCGTCTAAACCCTCCCAAACATGTCTGCCACCTTTCTTCAGCAATGTGATCACGCCCTTGGTAACGCTACCAGGGATGGCTCCCTGGGCGAACCAATGGTTGAACATATCCGTCAGAATAGGCACAAACATGTGCGACATCCTCAAGTACACTTCGTAGGGCAAACCATCTAGTCCCGGCGACTTGTTCAGGCCGACCTGCTTCAACGCGTCACGGACTTCGCATTCAGTAACCACACCCTCGCAGCTAGCCGCTTCAGCCACCCCAAGGCGGGGAAAGTCGGCAAGATAGCTACGAAACTCCCGGAGCGGGAGATCAGTACAGCGGGCAAAGCGATCCCGAAAGTGCGCCCGAAAGGCGTCACGAATCTCACGAGTCGATCGCAGCAGTCGCCCATCCGGGGCCTTGACAGAACCGATATACCGATCGGGGAACCTTCGCACTTCTTCTTCACGCGCAGTCGCGTTCGATTTCACAGCTTCGTTGAGAACTCTCTTTAACCTAGATCTAACTACGTATCCCTTGTAGCGCTCGCTACTCTCGCGCTCAAGGTCCCCCCTAGCTAGCTCTACGTTTAGGGAGTCCCCCCCAGCCACCGCCCGGGAAAGTCTATCGTCTATAGATTTCGCTTCCTTGGTCCTATCTAGGTTGAGCTGTCGACCGTACTTGGTAGCGAAATCTCTAATCCTATGTTTAAGAGATCCCCACCACCTATTCCCGGTAACCGCCCCCACTAACGCCCGCTGAATTAGGGATTCTAGCCGGTCCCGGAAGTCCCGTAACTCCAGTAAGGAGGTATTGAACTTCCAGTAGCCGGCCAGACTAGGCCTATTTGCTAACCGTAGACTGACTCTAACAAGTTTATGGTCAGTCCACGCTATCAAGTGGAACGTGGGACAACTAACAAAATCAATGTCAGCTCGTCTCACTAACACTCTGTCCAAGTAGGAGCCTACTTTGGCAGAGGGCGAACTATCTAGCCACGTCCATATCTCCCGCCCTGGGTGATCCAGACGAAACCTGTCGACGAGGTCATGACGAGTCATGAGGCCGGCAAGGCTGCTTTCACACCTTCCCACACGCCTAGCTCCCCGCCCGACCTTATCTATCTTGGGATCAAGGATCGCATTCCAATCACCCATTAAAACTAGCCGCTTCGTATCGTCCAGGAACGGCGCCAACCGACGAAAAAAGGAAACCCTCTCCACAACGATATTGGGCGCATAAACCGCAACCAGACGAAACTTGAAACTTTTCACGGCAACATCGGCCACAACCAGTCGGCCCCCGTCACCTGCAAAAACAACGTCAACATCAGCATCAAGGCTGCGTCCAACTAGCAAAGAAACCCCAACGCTGGTACGGCTGCCGTATGCTGAGAAAACGTTAAAATCGCTTTCCAGCACACGACAGTCGGCACCGCAAGTGAAGTGGGTTTCCTGCACTGCAGCAACATCTACGCCGAGAGTTTTAAGTTCACCAAGCAAGCGCGTACACTTGCCCGGATCCCTCAATCCCCTCACATTCAAAGTAGCAAGGTTTAGAGCCATCAATCCCACTTACCTTACTCAGTGTCGACTACGGGCCGGAAATCCTTCGGAGTAAGGATGCCGACGGCCTGACGCAGGGATCCGGTGCCGAGCTCAGTACTTACTCGGTCGTCCCTGGTAATTCCACCGACATCCACGGGGTACCGCAATTTTAGGGACCTATAGAAGGTAGGGTGAACTAAAATCGGGACCCTGCCCGAACAAAAAGGAAGCAATTTTTTTAAACTTTGGTGGCGCAAATCCGCCAACATTGCGTCCGCTCGACTGGCCCCCTCAAGAAAGTGCCAAAGCTCTTTGGTTCGGGGTCCAGCCGAACGGACGAATGTGGTCACCATTGCGGCACTCTTAAAAAGATACGGGTTGGTGATGTCCTTGCCGTCTATTTTTTTAAGTGATGATAGGGGTTTTAAAGTTTTTTTTAAAATGTGGTCCATGTTTTGGGGCTCGAGGATGTCCTCGCAGAAATGAAAAGCGGTGAAGGCACGTCGGACTTCGTTTGAAGCCGACCGTGACCTTGGCTTGAGTTCTGTTGATGATGGTGATGCTGCTGCTGTTGGTGACTCCCTGGTCACCGATTGTGCCCGTGTAAGGAGCTTAGGGGTTCTGATTGGTGAGAGTGAAGGTGATTTTGGGGAAAGTGGGAAGTCAGAGAGGTGTGCTGGGGTATTTTGATGTTTTTGTGGGGGAGGAATAATTTGGGCTGGTCTTTCAATTTTTTCGCCCTTTTGTTGAGGTTGGGAGGGTGTTTGGGACTGTGTTGGTGTTTCTTTTCCTGGTCCCTTAATGTGTTTTTTCTCCCCCTCCCCAGCTACCGAGTCATCACTATCCCTTCTCCGTTTTAGGTTAATTGAATAATCCATGGCTTCGTCTTCTTTTTCAATGTGTTTTTCTTTGTTTTTCTTTTTTGTTAATGACGATGATGATGATGATCTTGCAGATGTCGATGATGATGATGATTTGGCTGTGCTTGTGGTAGGAGTACTATTAGAGTCAATTTTAGCAGTCGTGGTGATGTTTGGTTTGTTTGAAACTGTTGCTGTTGCTGGTTCTTTGATGGGGGTTTGTTTTGCTGGTTCTTTGATGGGAGTTTTTCTCTTTTTTCCCCCTTTTACTACTTGGGTCCAGCCCTCTTCTTTGTTGGGGCTGTCCCCAGTTTTAGTTTTAGGGGTTTCGCTTTTGTTTTCTTCGGTCGCTGCTGTTGTCGCTGTTGCTGCTATCGTTGTCGTTGTGTTCGTTGTCGTTTCTGTTGTTGTTGTTGTTGTGGCCGGAGTTGTTTTGGTTGTTTTTTGAGGGCAGGATTTTGAAAAGTGCCCCAGCTGCTTGCAATTCCAGCACTGGGGCTTCCTGCCCTCAACAACGACTGTCATTATCTGGTGTTCGTACTCTATTATGTGAGGTATGGATGTGAACCCCCCTCTGTCCAGGCACATGGTGAAGATATAATCACCGTGCGCTGTCCCGTTAACCGACTTAGCTTTTGTGATGTCCTCTATTTCTCCGTGTTTTACGAGGTAGGCAGCCAGGACCTCCTCATTCAGTTGTATCGGGACATTACACACGGTGATTCGTATTTTACGTCTTCCCATGTACTCTGGCTGAAGCCGGAAGTACTTGGAGATGACATTTTCGGCGGCCAGCTTGGCTGCAAGGTCTTCTGATGGTAACAGAACATCCCATGTTGCGAAGCTACGTCTACAGTAGTACTTCGCGGGGATGTCTGCTGCTTTTAATAAGCCTTCAAATGTATCCTTTTTAATACCTGCCAGCCTCTTTGTTTTCAAGTCTGTGACTACAAACGAGATTATTTTTGGCTGTACTTCCTGTACAAGTTCGGGAATAGGGAGGATCCTATTCCCTTGGAAGTACTTCTCGTATTTTTCTCTTATTTTTGAATAGTCTTTTGGTGTTTTTTGAATTACTTTTGTTGTCCAAGAGGCTGGCAGTGAAGGTACCTTTTGCGCCGGTTGGATTGAACTGGCCGACGAAGATGGCTGCGAAAGTGCAGGCCATCTTTCTTCCGGCTTTGAGGGGGGACTTTGATCTTTAAAAATGTCGGGTGATAATGACCCTGGTGAATTTGGTGCCTCTGCCATAGCTGCTTATGAGGCAGCTAGGGGAGGATGACCGTCGAATGTTCTGTGTAGGTGAAAATACGTTGGATGATGATGATGTAGTAAGTCGTTATGTTTTCAAAAATGATCCGAGGATAACAAGCGTTGACCCCCCCTCAACAAACAAAATAACAATTGTTTGGGGGAGGGGCAGTCAACAATAATAGTTCAAAAACAATAACAAACAAGTTTCAAAGGGTCCAACAAATAACAATATTTTTCAAAGCAATAACAATAACAATTTTTAACAATAAAGAACTTACTTTTTTTTTTTTTTTTTTTTTTTTTTTTTTTTTTTGGGTGAAAAAGAACTCAGACAAAAAAATTCACATTCGAGTCTGCTTTATTTCTGTGTAGTGTACACAGAAGGCACAAGGCCTTGAAGTTTTTGGGGAGGGGAAGGGAGCGGTCATACTTTTCTATATAAACTAAGGAGACCTAGCTAGCCACATTCGCCGACCCATTCAACAATACAATAAATATCCATTCATCCATCGCCTTTTGCGCTGCAATCACCAAAATACCACATTTGCTCTATGAAGAAGTCCTACTTAAAATCCCGAGATTCGTGAATGATTTTATTTACAAGTATGATTTATTTACAATGAATGTGATGGGAATGGGAGACAAACCCCGAAATATATACAAAAACAAGGAAAAATCCCCCGTTTGGTTGCCCTCCCATCCCCCCGTCTATAAAATTGGAGGCCGACTGTTTTCCGGGGCGAAAGAACCGGAAACAAGTCGGACCTACCCTAGGTGGGGCAGGGATCCTAATCTACAGGGGTGAAAAGAAATAAGGGGTCGGGCGTGGTATGGGTTAATACAAGCAGGTGATATGATTTTTTCAAGATCTTCAGTAAACGTGGACTGGGATGCGGGTTCAGGTACAAAAATAATGGGGATGGGGAAGATCTTGAGAACTAACAACTAGATGACGGGGACAATGACTCACAAACATACTGCTAACTAGGTACCTGGATACCAAAGAAAAAGGGAACAGTTTTACTCACCAGGGGTGGGGTCCCTAAGGACCCGTACCGTAGACGCCATGAGCCGGCAGAGGAGGGAAGGATGACTCCAACGTTGCTCCCTTTCGCACGACCAGGCTCGCTGCATTCACCCACCTTTTGCTGAATGTTATGCGATCCAAGCGTTTTCTATCGCATCTGATTTTGACCCTCAGCTGATGCCGAAAATACAAAATCAGATCACGATGAGAAAAGTTTGCATCGTCATACAATCCCTTGTTTCGCGTCGTCCAAATCACCATTCTAGCTACAGCTAGGATCGCGAGAAACACCACACGCTTCTCACCCTGATACGGAGGAAGAACGTTGTCCACGACGTAACCAACGTCGAGCAGCACGAGCTGTTTGGGTTCGATGCGAGCCGTCCACTCGCCGACGTGATCCCAAAACGGGCGAACTCGCTCGCAGTAGTAGAAGGCGTGCTCAGCCGTTTCTTCCAAGCCACTGCCGCAGCGAGCGCAATCGGGCATGTCTGCCAGGCCCGCTTTGTAGTTCAAGCCGACAAGGGGTAACGCATTTCGCACAAGTCGCCAGGTGAGCGAGAACTCGGAGTTGTTCAAGAAGCTCGATCCTGGCGCCCAATTCCAATGAGAGCGAATCTCCTCCGTCGTCCAGCCGCGCCGCTCGCTGAGAGGATCAGAAGCGGAACCCACCACTAGCTCCCGATATAGTTCTTTTCGAGGCCGTGAAAGGTCACTGGACCCAAGAAGGTTACGAAGGGCCGTTCGGCACTCGCGGACAAACAGTGTTTCGCCCAAAGGCCTACGTCGACCTTCAGCCTTTGGGTCTGACTTTAGGCGAGGAAAAGTCCGACTCGCCTTCAGTCTCCACACTGCGTCCCCCGTCAAGGCTCTGCCCAAGTATGCAAGTCTTTCAGCAAGCCAGTGGCTCTCCAGATCAGGCATACCTAGACCCCCGTTGCGTGTACGTTGGATACAGACCTGCCTACGGACCATCGGCCTTGCACCTCCCCAGAGCAATCTGGAAAGGGATCGTTGCAGCGCCAACCGATTTACCTTAGGCAGAGGAAGTACAGCCAATCGGTAAAGGATCAAGGGGAAGACGTACACGGCGCACGCCTCCGCCCTGCCCTTTAAGGACAACCTCCTTGAAAGCCAGATTCCCACCTGAGCATTCACCTTGGCTTGTATTTCCGACCAATTTCGCTCCAGTTGGAGGCCGGGCCCGAACCACACCCCGAGGATGCGGACGGGTCCGTCACTCCAGCGGAACGGCCCCGGAAGAGTATTGCTACCCCTCCAAGCACCGAGCCGCAAACCTTCGCTTTTGTCAAAATTGACCTTGGCTCCTGCAATCCGCTCGTACTCGCTAACCGCCTTCTTCACAGCCTTTATATCCAGACGGCGGGATACAAACACTGTGATATCATCGGCGAACGCGGAAACCCTTGCCGTAAGAGGGCCAGCAAAAGGGACACCGCGCAGGGCCGGATTTGCCGTCCTATCCCTAAGCCTACGGAGCAGGGGCTCCAAAGCTAGGACATAGAGAAGAGGAGACAACGGGCAGCCCTGCCGGACCGACCGCTCGACCGCGAACACCGTCGAACGCCTTCCGTTCACCTGCACCACTGCCTGAGGGTTGTGGTACATCATGCTAATCCATCTGCGGAACTCCGGTTTGAATCCGGCAGTCTCCAAAACAGTCGCCAAAAACCGATGGTCAACCCTATCGAAGGCCTTGGACTGATCTAAACTGATCAGCGCGGCCTCGGTGCCGTCTTCTATACCCTCTAGGACCTCGCGAATCAAGTGCAGGTTGTCCTGGATCGATCTTCCCTTCACAGCAAAGGTCTGCTCAGAGCCGATCAGATCGCTAATGACAAGCTGTAAACGATTCGCTAAGACCCGGGCCAAAATCTTTAACTCTGTGTTAAGCAGAGTTATGGGCCTGTAATCGTCTAAACCCTCCCAAACATGCCTGCCACCTTTCTTCAGCAATGTGATCACGCCCTTGGTAACGCTACCAGGGATGGCTCCCTGGGCGAACCAATGGTTGAACATATCCGTCAGAATAGGCACAAACATGTGCGACATCCTCAAGTACACTTCGTAGGGCAAACCATCTAGTCCCGGCGACTTGTTGAGGCCGACCTGCTTCAACGCGTCACGGACTTCACATTCAGTAACCACACCCTCGCAGCTAGCCGCTTCAGCCACCCCAAGGCGGGGAAAGTCGGCAAGATAGCTACGAAACTCCCGGAGCGGGAGATCAGTACAGCGGGCAAAGCGATCCCGAAAGTGCGCCCGAAAGGCGTCACGAATCTCGTGAGCCGATCGCAGCAGTCGCCCATCCGGGGCCTTGACAGAACCGATATACCGATCGGGGAACCTTCGCACTTCTTCTTCACGCGCAGTCGCGTTCGATTTCACAGCTTCGTTGAGAACTCTCTTTAACCTAGATCTAACTACGTATCCCTTGTAGCGCTCGCTACTCTCGCGCTCAAGGTCCCCCCTAGCTAGCTCTACGTTTAGGGAGTCCCCCCCAGCCACCGCCCGGGAAAGTCTATCGTCTATAGATTTCGCTTCCTTGGTCCTATCTAGGTTGAGCTGTCGACCGTACTTGGTAGCGAAATCTCTAATCCTATGTTTAAGAGATCCCCACCACCTATTCCCGGTAACCGCCCCCACTAACGCCCGCTGAATTAGGGATTCTAGCCGGTCCCGGAAGTCCCGTAACTCCAGTAAGGAGGTATTGAACTTCCAGTAGCCGGCCAGACTAGGCCTATTTGCTAACCGTAGACTGACTCTAACAAGTTTATGGTCAGTCCACGCTATCAAGTGGAACGTGGGACAACTAACAAAATCAATGTCAGCTCGTCTCACTAACACTCTGTCCAAGTAGGAGCCTACTTTGGCAGAGGGCGAACTATCTAGCCACGTCCATATCTCCCGCCCTGGGTGATCCAGACGAAACCTGTCGACGAGGTCATGACGAGTCATGAGGCCGGCAAGGCTGCTTTCACACCTTCCCACACGCCTAGCTCCCCGCCCGACCTTATCTATCTTGGGATCAAGGATCGCATTCCAATCACCCATTAAAACTAGCCGCTTCGTATCGTCCAGGAACGGCGCCAACCGACGAAAAAAGGAAACCCTCTCCACAACGATATTGGGCGCATAAACCGCAACCAGACGAAACTTGAAACTTTTCACGGCAACATCGGCCACAACCAGTCGGCCCCCGTCACCTGCAAAAACAACGTCAACATCAGCATCAAGGCTGCGTCCAACTAGCAAAGAAACCCCAACGCTGGTACGGCTGCCGTATGCTGAGAAAACGTTAAAATCGCTTTCCAGCACACGACAGTCGGCACCGCAAGTGAAGTGGGTTTCCTGCACTGCAGCAACATCTACGCCGAGAGTTTTAAGTTCACCAAGCAAGCGCGTACACTTGCCCGGATCCCTCAATCCCCTCACATTCAAAGTAGCAAGGTTTAGAGCCATCAATCCCACTTACCTTACTCAGTGTCGACTACGGGCCGGAAATCCTTCGGAGTAAGGATGCCGACGGCCTGACGCAGGGATCCGGTGCCGAGCTCAGTACTTACTCGGTCGTCCCTGGTAATTCCACCGACATCCACGGGGTACCGCAATTTTAGGGACCTATAGAAGGTAGGGTGAACTAAAATCGGGACCCTGCCCGAACAAAAAGGAAGCAATTTTTTTAAACTTTGGTGGCGCAAATCCGCCAACATTGCGTCCGCTCGACTGGCCCCCTCAAGAAAGTGCCAAAGCTCTTTGGTTCGGGGTCCAGCCGAACGGACGAATGTGGTCACCATTGCGGCACTCTTAAAAAGATACGGGTTGGTGATGTCCTTGCCGTCTATTTTTTTAAGTGATGATAGGGGTTTTAAAGTTTTTTTTAAAATGTGGTCCATGTTTTGGGGCTCGAGGATGTCCTCGCAGAAATGAAAAGCGGTGAAGGCACGTCGGACTTCGTTTGAAGCCGACCGTGACCTTGGCTTGAGTTCTGTTGATGATGGTGATGCTGCTGCTGTTGGTGACTCCCTGGTCACCGATTGTGCCCGTGTAAGGAGCTTAGGGGTTCTGATTGGTGAGAGTGAAGGTGATTTTGGGGAAAGTGGGAAGTCAGAGAGGTGTGCTGGGGTATTTTGATGTTTTTGTGGGGGAGGAATAATTTGGGCTGGTCTTTCAATTTTTTCGCCCTTTTGTTGAGGTTGGGAGGGTGTTTGGGACTGTGTTGGTGTTTCTTTTCCTGGTCCCTTAATGTGTTTTTTCTCCCCCTCCCCAGCTACCGAGTCATCACTATCCCTTCTCCGTTTTAGGTTAATTGAATAATCCATGGCTTCGTCTTCTTTTTCAATGTGTTTTTCTTTGTTTTTCTTTTTTGTTAATGACGATGATGATGATGATCTTGCAGATGTCGATGATGATGATGATTTGGCTGTGCTTGTGGTAGGAGTACTATTAGAGTCAATTTTAGCAGTCGTGGTGATGTTTGGTTTGTTTGAAACTGTTGCTGTTGCTGGTTCTTTGATGGGGGTTTGTTTTGCTGGTTCTTTGATGGGAGTTTTTCTCTTTTTTCCCCCTTTTACTACTTGGGTCCAGCCCTCTTCTTTGTTGGGGCTGTCCCCAGTTTTAGTTTTAGGGGTTTCGCTTTTGTTTTCTTCGGTCGCTGCTGTTGTCGCTGTTGCTGCTATCGTTGTCGTTGTGTTCGTTGTCGTTTCTGTTGTTGTTGTTGTTGTGGCCGGAGTTGTTTTGGTTGTTTTTTGAGGGCAGGATTTTGAAAAGTGCCCCAGCTGCTTGCAATTCCAGCACTGGGGCTTCCTGCCCTCAACAACGACTGTCATTATCTGGTGTTCGTACTCTATTATGTGAGGTATGGATGTGAACCCCCCTCTGTCCAGGCACATGGTGAAGATATAATCACCGTGCGCTGTCCCGTTAACCGACTTAGCTTTTGTGATGTCCTCTATTTCTCCGTGTTTTACGAGGTAGGCAGCCAGGACCTCCTCATTCAGTTGTATCGGGACATTACACACGGTGATTCGTATTTTACGTCTTCCCATGTACTCTGGCTGAAGCCGGAAGTACTTGGAGATGACATTTTCGGCGGCCAGCTTGGCTGCAAGGTCTTCTGATGGTAACAGAACATCCCATGTTGCGAAGCTACGTCTACAGTAGTACTTCGCGGGGATGTCTGCTGCTTTTAATAAGCCTTCAAATGTATCCTTTTTAATACCTGCCAGCCTCTTTGTTTTCAAGTCTGTGACTACAAACGAGATTATTTTTGGCTGTACTTCCTGTACAAGTTCGGGAATAGGGAGGATCCTATTCCCTTGGAAGTACTTCTCGTATTTTTCTCTTATTTTTGAATAGTCTTTTGGTGTTTTTTGAATTACTTTTGTTGTCCAAGAGGCTGGCAGTGAAGGTACCTTTTGCGCCGGTTGGATTGAACTGGCCGACGAAGATGGCTGCGAAAGTGCAGGCCATCTTTCTTCCGGCTTTGAGGGGGGACTTTGATCTTTAAAAATGTCGGGTGATAATGACCCTGGTGAATTTGGTGCCTCTGCCATAGCTGCTTATGAGGCAGCTAGGGGAGGATGACCGTCGAATGTTCTGTGTAGGTGAAAATACGTTGGATGATGATGATGTAGTAAGTCGTTATGTTTTCAAAAATGATCCGAGGATAACAAGCGTTGACCCCCCCTCAACAAACAAAATAACAATTGTTTGGGGGAGGGGCAGTCAACAATAATAGTTCAAAAACAATAACAAACAAGTTTCAAAGGGTCCAACAAATAACAATATTTTTCAAAGCAATAACAATAACAATTTTTAACAATAAAGAACTTACTTTTTTTTTTTTTTTTTTTTTTTTTTTTTTTTTTTGGGTGAAAAAGAACTCAGACAAAAAAATTCACATTCGAGTCTGCTTTATTTCTGTGTAGTGTACACAGAAGGCACAAGGCCTTGAAGTTTTTGGGGAGGGGAAGGGAGCGGTCATACTTTTCTATATAAACTAAGGAGACCTAGCTAGCCACATTCGCCGACCCATTCAACAATACAATAAATATCCATTCTTCCATCGTCTTTTGCGCTACAATCACCAAAATACCACATTTGCTCTATGAAGAAGTCCTACTTAAAATCCCGAGATTCGTGAATGATTTTATTTACAAGTATGATTTATTTACAATGAATGTGATGGGAATGGGAGAAAAACCCCGAAATATATACAAAAACAAGGAAAAAAATCCCCCGTTTGGTTGCCCTCCCATCCCCCCGTCTATAAAATTGGAGGCCGACTGTTTTCCGGGGCGAAAGAACCGGAAACAAGTCGGACCTACCCTAGGTGGGGCAGGGATCCTAATCTACAGGGGTGAAAAGAATTTAGGGGTCGGGCGCGGTATGGGTTAGTACAAGTAGGTGATATGATTTTTATACATATGAATGTTCAAGATCTTCAGTAAACGTGGACTGGGATACGGATTGAGGTACAAAAATAATGGGGATGGGGAAGATCTTGAGAACTAACAACTAGATGACGGGGACAATGACTCACAAACATACTGCTAACTAGGTACCTGGGTACCAAAAGAAAAAGGGAACAGTTTTACTCACCAGGGGTGGGGTCCCTAAGGACCCGTACCGTAGACGCCATGAGCCGGCAGAGGAGGGAAGGATGACTCCAACGTTGCTCCCTTTCGCACGACCAGGCTCGCTGCATTCACCCACCTTTTGCTGAATGTTATGCGATCCAAGCGTTTTCTATCGCATCTGATTTTGACCCTCAGCTGATGCCGAAAATACAAAATCAGATCACGATGAGAAAAGTTTGCATCGTCATACAATCCCTTGTTTCGCGTCGTCCAAATCACCATTCTAGCTACAGCTAGGATCGCGAGAAACACCACACGCTTCTCACCCTGATACGGAGGAAGAACGTTGTCCACGACGTAACCAACGTCGAGCAGCACGAGCTGTTTGGGTTCGATGCGAGCCG
The DNA here is from genome assembly GCA_963585895.1 of Sepioteuthis lessoniana. Classification (NCBI taxonomy): domain Eukaryota; kingdom Metazoa; phylum Mollusca; class Cephalopoda; order Myopsida; family Loliginidae; genus Sepioteuthis; species Sepioteuthis lessoniana. The sequence continues at coordinate 70,897 of CAUZXS010004297.1, read as the reverse complement.
TCCACTCGCCGACGTGATCCCAAAACGGGCGAACTCGCTCGCAGTAGTAGAAGGCGTGCTCAGCCGTTTCTTCCAAGCCACTGCCGCAGCGAGCGCAATCGGGCATGTCTGCCAGGCCCGCTTTGTAGTTCAAGCCGACAAGGGGTAACGCATTTCGCACAAGTCGCCAGGTGAGCGAGAACTCGGAGTTGTTCAAGAAGCTCGATCCTGGCGCCCAATTCCAATGAGAGCGAATCTCCTCCGTCGTCCAGCCGTGCCGCTCGCTGAGAGGATCAGAAGCGGAACCCACCACTAGCTCCCGATATAGTTCTTTTCGAGGCCGTGAAAGGTCACTGGACCCAAGAAGGTTACGAAGGGCCGTTCGGCACTCGCGGACAAACAGTGTTTCGCCCAAAGGCCTACGTCGACCTTCAGCCTTTGGGTCTGACTTTAGGCGAGGAAAAGTCCGACTCGCCTTCAGTCTCCACACTGCGTCCCCCGTCAAAGCTCTGCCCAGGTATGCAAGTCTTTCAGCAAGCCAGTGGCTCTCCAGATCAGGCATACCTAGACCCCCGTTGCGTGTACGTTGGATACAGACCTGCCTACGGACCATCGGCCTTGCACCTCCCCAGAGCAATCTGGAAAGGGATCGTTGCAGCGCCAACCGATTTACCTTAGGCAGAGGAAGTACAGCCAATCGGTAAAGGATCAAGGGGAAGACGTACACGGCGCACGCCTCCGCCCTGCCCTTTAAGGACAACCTCCTTGAAAGCCAGATTCCCACCTGAGCATTCACCTTGGCTTGTATTTCCGACCAATTTCGCTCCAGTTGGAGGCCGGGCCCGAACCACACCCCGAGGATGCGGACGGGTCCGTCACTCCAGCGGAACGGCCCCGGAAGAGTATTGCTACCCCTCCAAGCACCGAGCCGCAAACCTTCGCTTTTGTCAAAATTGACCTTGGCTCCTGCAATCCGCTCGTACTCGCTAACCGCCTTCTTCACAGCCTTTATATCCAGACGGCGGGATACAAACACTGTGATATCATCGGCGAACGCGGAAACCCTTGCCGTAAGAGGGCCAGCAAAAGGGACACCGCGCAGGGCCGGATTTGCCGTCCTATCCCTAAGCCTACGGAGCAGGGGCTCCAAAGCTAGGACATAGAGAAGAGGAGACAACGGGCAGCCCTGCCGGACCGACCGCTCGACCGCGAACACCGTCGAACGCCTTCCGTTCACCTGCACCACTGCCTGAGGGTTGTGGTACATCATGCTAATCCATCTGCGGAACTCCGGTTTGAATCCGGCAGTCTCCAAAACAGTCGCCAAAAACCGATGGTCAACCCTATCGAAGGCCTTGGACTGATCTAAACTGATCAGCGCGGCCTCGGTGTCGTCTTCTATACCCTCTAGGACCTCGCGAATCAAGTGCAGGTTGTCCTGGATCGATCTTCCCTTCACAGCAAAGGTCTGCTCAGAGCCGATCAGATCGCTAATGACAAGCTGTAAACGATTCGCTAAGACCCGGGCCAAAATCTTTAACTCTGTGTTAAGCAGAGTTATGGGCCTGTAATCGTCTAAACCCTCCCAAACATGCCTGCCACCTTTCTTCAGCAATGTGATCACGCCCTTGGTAACGCTACCAGGGATGGCTCCCTGGGCGAACCAATGGTTGAACATATCCGTCAGAATAGGCACAAACATGTGCGACATCCTCAAGTACACTTCGTAGGGCAAACCATCTAGTCCCGGCGACTTGTTCAGGCCGACCTGCTTCAACGCGTCACGGACTTCACATTCAGTAACCACACCCTCGCAGCCAGCCGCTTCAGCCACCCCAAGGCGGGGAAAGTCGGCAAGATAGCTACGAAACTCCCGGAGCGGGAGATCAGTACAGCGGGCAAAGCGATCCCGAAAGTGCGCCCGAAAGGCGTCACGAATCTCACGAGTCGATCGCAGCAGTCGCCCATCCGGGGCCTTGACAGAACCGATATACCGATCGGGGAACCTTCGCACTTCTTCTTCACGCGCAGTCGCGTTCGTTTTCACAGCTTCGTTGAGAACTCTCTTTAACCTAGATCTAACTACGTATCCCTTGTAGCGCTCGCTACTCTCGCGCTCAAGGTCCCCCCTAGCTAGCTCTACGTTTAGGGAGTCCCCCCCAGCCACCGCCCGGGAAAGTCTATCGTCTATAGATTTCGCTTCCTTGGTCCTATCTAGGTTGAGCTGTCGACCGTACTTGGTAGCGAAATCTCTAATCCTATGTTTAAGAGATCCCCACCACCTATTCCCGGTAACCGCCCCCACTAACGCCCGCTGAATTAGGGATTCCAACCGGTCCCGGAAGTCCCGTATCTCCAGTAAGGAGGTATTGAACTTCCAGTAGCCGGCCAGACTAGGCCTATTTGCTAACCGTAGACTGACTCTAACAAGTTTATGGTCAGTCCACGCTATCAAGTGGAACGTGGGACAACTAACAAAATCAATGTCAGCTCGTCTCACTAACACTCTGTCCAAGTAGGAGCCTACTTTGGCAGAGGGCGAACTATCTAGCCACGTCCACATCTCCCGCCCTGGGTGATCCAGACGAAACCTGTCGACGAGGTCATGACGAGTCATGAGGCCGGCAAGGCTGCTTTCACACCTTCCCACACGCCTAGCTCCCCGCCCGACCTTATCTATCTTGGGATCAAGGATCGCATTCCAATCACCCATTAAAACTAGCCGCTTCGTATCGTCCAGGAACGGCGCCAACCGACGAAAAAAGGAAACCCTCTCCACAACGATATTGGGCGCATAAACCGCAACCAGACGAAACTTGAAACTTTTCACGGCAACATCGGCCACAACCAGTCGGCCCCCGTCACCTGCAAAAACAACGTCAACATCAGCATCAAGGCTGCGTCCAACTAGCAAAGAAACCCCAACGCTGGTACGGCTGCCGTATGCTGAGAAAACGTTAAAATCGCTTTCCAGCACACGACAGTCGGCACCGCAAGTGAAGTGGGTTTCCTGCACTGCAGCAACGTCTACGCCGAGAGTTTTAAGTTCACCAAGCAAGCGCGTACACTTGCCCGGATCCCTCAATCCCCTCACATTCAAAGTAGCAAGGTTTAGAGCCATCAATCCCACTTACCTTACTCAGTGTCGACTACGGGCCGGAAATCCTTCGGGGTGAGGATGCCGACGGCCTGACGCAGGGATCCGGTGCCGAGCTCAGTACTTACTCGGTCGTCCCTGGTAATTCCACCGACATCCATAGGGTACCGCAACTTTAGGGACCTATAGAATGATGGGTGAACCAAAATCGGGACCCTGCCCGCACAGAAGGGTAGCATTTTTTTCAGCATTGGATTTTTCGTATCGACCAGCATTACATCCGCCCGGCTGGCTTCGTCAATAAAGTTCCAAAGTTCTTTGGTCCGATTGCCAGCCAAGCGGACGAATGTGGTCAATTTTGGTGCGTCCTTGAATAGATGTGGTTTTGTGATGTCTTTAGTGTCAATTTTTTGGAGTGAGCGTAATGGTTTTAATGATTGTTTTAAAGTGTGGTCTATGTGTGGATTGTCCATGATATCTTCGCAGAAGTAAAAGGAGTTTATGGCACGTCGGGCTTCCGTAGAGCGTGCTCTTGGTTTTTGAACAGTTGCTGCTGATGTTGACGGTGTTTGGGGAGAGGGTGTAAGTCTGGTCGCTGAATAGGATCGAGTAAGCATTTTGGGGGTTTTAATTGGTGAAAGAGAGGGGGGTAATGGTGTTTCTGTTGGGATGATAGGGGTGGTTTTTGTTTTTTGTGGGAGAGGAATCAATTGTGCTGGTCTTTGTTTATTTTGGACTGGCGATTTTTCTGTTGTTTTTTCCCCCTTATGCTGAGGTATGGTGGTTGTTTGTGTGGGTTTTTTTGGATGTTTTTTCTCCCCCTCTTTAGTTGGTGAGTCCTCGCTGTCTCTCCTTCTTTTTAAATTCATGGACATATCCATCGGTTCAATGTTTTGATTGTCTTCTTTTGTTGATTGTTTTGCAGTTGATTGTTTCGTATTTGTTGTCGTTGGTTTCGTAGTTGTAGTCAAAAGAGTTGTTGTATCTGTTGTTGCTGGGTTTTTTGGGGGAGTTTTTTTCCCTCCCTTTTTTCTGGTGACTTGCGTCCACCCTTTCTCATTTTCTTTAGGGGTTTCTTGTTTGTTTTCTGAGGTTTCTGTTGGTATTATTGCTGCTATGACAGGTGAAGGAGTATCAGTAGTAGTAGCAGTAGTAGTAGTCGTTGTTGTGGTGGTGATTGTTGGTTTTTGAGGGCAGTTTTTTGAAAAGTGGCCGATGTTATTGCAGGACCAACATAGCGGTTTCCTGCCCTCAACGATGACTGTCATGGTTTGATCGCGGTAACGTATTTTATGGGGAATTTTGTTAAACCCTCCCCTATCGAGGCATATAACGAATACGTAGTCACCATACGCAGTTCCCCGTGTTGACGTTACTTGTGTGACTTGTTCCACGCCGCCGTATATACTTAGATAGGCGGCGAGGACGTCACCACTCAATTGCATAGATACATTGCATACGGTGACTCGTATTCTTCTTTTGCCTCGATATTCCGGTTGTAGCCGGAAGAAGCGTGTGGTGATGTTACCACCGGCGAGGCTTTTCGCTACTTCCTCTGAGGGTAATAAGACATCCCAGGTCGCGAAACTTCTGCGGCAGAAGTACTTCCCTGGGATGTTTGCTGTTTTGAGAAGGTCCTCAAAAGTTTCCTTCTTAATCCCCGCTAGTCTCTTGGTCTTAATGTCTGTGACTACGAAGGACAGGGTCTTCGGTTCGACCGCCTCGACCAATTCGGGTATTGGGAGAATTTCCCCGTCCTTGAAATACTTTTCATACTTTTCGACCCTGTCTCTTGCGTAGTCACAAGGGGATTTTTTATTCACGCAATGTGAAGACCAAGAGACAGCCGTTTGTTTTTGTTTTTGTGCCGGTGGTATTGTACTTGCCGATGAAGAGAGGTCGAATGGAGCTTCTTCCGGCATTGGGGAGGGTTGCGTTTTGAATATGTCGGTCGGTGATTGCGATTTCATGTTGTTGGGCTCCCCCATAGTTGTGAAAACACAACCAGAGGGAGATGAAACGCGTATGGTGTTACAAAAAATTCAGGCGAGACGATTAAAATAAATGTAGAACGATGAAAAAATGGCGGTCGTTTTTTTTTAAAAAAGTTCAACAAAAAATCGAGTCGCGTTTGACCCTCCTCACAAACAAAGAACAATAGTTTGAGGGGGGTCACAAAACTTTAACAATGATAACAATATTCAATAACAATAATTTTAACAATTTTTTAACAATAAAGAACTTACTTTTTTTCGTGGTGAAAAAAGAACTCAGACAAAAAACTGAAGCTTCGAGTCTGCTTTATTTCTGTGTAGTGTACACAGAAGGCACAAGGCCTTGAAGTTTTTGGGGAGGGGAAGGGAGCGGTCATACTTTTCTATATAAACTAAGGAGACCTAGCTAGCCACATTCGCCGACCCATTCAACAATACAATAAATATCCATTCATCCATCGCCTTTTGCGCTACAATCACCACAATACCACATTTGCTCTATGAAGAAGTCCTACTTAAAATCCCGAGATTCGTGAATGATTTTATTTACAAGTATGATTTATTTACAATGAATGTGATGGGAATGGGAGAAAAACCCCGAAATATATATAAAAACAAGGAAAAATCCCCCGTTTGGTTGCCCTCCCATCCCCCCGTCTATAAAATTGGAGGCCGACTGTTTTCCGGGGCGAAAGAACCGGAAACAAGTCGGACCTACCCTAGGTGGGGCAGGGATCCTAATCTACAGGGGTGAAAAGAATTTAGGGATCGGGCGCGGTATGGGTTAATACAAGTAGGTGATATGATTTTTATACATATGAATGTTCAAGATCTTCAGTAAACGTGGACTGGGATACGGATTGAGGTACAAAAATAATGGGGATGGGGAAGATCTTGAGAACTAACAACTAGATGACGGGGACAATGACTCACAAACATACTGCTAACTAGGTACCTGGGTACCAAAGAAAAAGGGAACAGTTTTACTCACCAGGGGTGGGGTCCCTAAGGACCCGTACCGTAGACGCCATGAGCCGGCAGAGGAGGGAAGGATGACTCCAACGTTGCTCCCTTTCGCACGACCAGGCTCGCTGCATTCACCCACCTTTTGCTGAATGTTATGCGATCCAAGCGTTTTCTATCGCATCTGATTTTGACCCTCAGCTGATGCCGAAAATACAAAATCAGATCACGATGAGAAAAGTTTGCATCGTCATACAATCCCTTGTTTCGCGTCGTCCAAATCACCATTCTAGCTACAGCTAGGATCGCGAGAAACACCACACGCTTCTCACCCTGATACGGAGGAAGAACGTTGTCCACGACGTAACCAACGTCGAGCAGCACGAGCTGTTTGGGTTCGATGCGAGCCGTCCACTCGCCGACGTGATCCCAAAACGGGCGAACTCGCTCGCAGTAGTAGAAGGCGTGCTCAGCCGTTTCTTCCAAGCCACTGCCGCAGCGAGCGCAATCGGGCATGTCTGCCAGGCCCGCTTTGTAGTTCAAGCCGACAAGGGGTAACGCATTTCGCACAAGTCGCCAGGTGAGCGAGAACTCGGAGTTGTTCAAGAAGCTCGATCCTGGCGCCCAATTCCAATGAGAGCGAATCTCCTCCGTCGTCCAACCGTGCCGCTCGCTGAGAGGATCAGAAGCGGAACCCACCACTAGCTCCCGATATAGTTCTTTTCGAGGCCGTGAAAGGTCACTGGACCCAAGAAGGTTACGAAGGGCCGTTCGGCACTCGCGGACAAACAGTGTTTCGCCCAAAGGCCTACGTCGACCTTCAGCCTTTGGGTCTGACTTTAGGCGAGGAAAAGTCCGACTCGCCTTCAGTCTCCACACTGCGTCCCCCGTCAAAGCTCTGCCCAGGTATGCAAGTCTTTCAGCAAGCCAGTGGCTCTCCAGATCAGGCATACCTAGACCCCCGTTGCGTGTACGTTGGATACAGACCTGCCTACGGACCATCGGCCTTGCACCTCCCCAGAGCAATCTGGAAAGGGATCGTTGCAGCGCCAACCGATTTACCTTAGGCAGAGGAAGTACAGCCAATCGGTAAAGGATCAAGGGGAAGACGTACACGGCGCACGCCTCCGCCCTGCCCTTTAAGGACAACCTCCTTGAAAGCCAGATTCCCACCTGAGCATTCACCTTGGCTTGTACTTCCGACCAATTTCGCTCCAGTTGGAGGCCGGGTCCGAACCACACCCCGAGGATGCGGACGGGTCCGTCACTCCAGCGGAACGGCCCCGGAAGAGTATTGCTACCCCTCCAAGCACCGAGCCGCAAACCTTCGCTTTTGTCAAAATTGACCTTGGCTCCTGCAATCCGCTCGTACTCGCTAACCGCCTTCTTCACAGCCTTTATATCCAGACGGCGGGATACAAACACTGTGATATCATCGGCGAACGCGGAAACCCTTGCCGTAAGAGGGCCAGCAAAAGGGACACCGCGCAGGGCCGGATTTGCCGTCCTATCCCTAAGCCTACGGAGCAGGGGCTCCAAAGCTAGGACATAGAGAAGAGGAGACAACGGGCAGCCCTGCCGGACCGACCGCTCGACCGCGAACACCGCCGAACGCCTTCCGTTCACCTGCACCACTGCCTGAGGGTTGTGGTACATCATGCTAATCCATCTGCGGAACTCCGGTTTGAATCCGGCAGTCTCCAAAACAGTCGCCAAAAACCGATGGTCAACCCTATCGAAGGCCTTGGACTGATCTAAACTGATCAGCGCGGCCTCGGTGCCGTCTTCTATACCCTCTAGGACCTCGCGAATCAAGTGCAGGTTGTCCTGGATCGATCTTCCCTTCACAGCAAAGGTCTGCTCAGAGCCGATCAGATCGCTAATGACAAGCTGTAAACGATTCGCTAAGACCCGGGCCAAAATCTTTAACTCTGTGTTAAGCAGAGTTATGGGCCTGTAATCGTCTAAACCCTCCCAAACATGCCTGCCACCTTTCTTCAGCAATGTGATCACGCCCTTGGTAACGCTACCAGGGATGGCTCCCTGGGCGAACCAATGGTTGAACATATCCGTCAGAATAGGCACAAACATGTGCGACATCCTCAAGTACACTTCGTAGGGCAAACCATCTAGTCCCGGCGACTTGTTGAGGCCGACCTGCTTCAACGCGTCACGGACTTCACATTCAGTAACCACACCCTCGCAGCTAGCCGCTTCAGCCACCCCAAGGCGGGGAAAGTCGGCAAGATAGCTACGAAACTCCCGGAGCGGGAGATCAGTACAGCGGGCAAAGCGATCCCGAAAGTGCGCCCGAAAGGCGTCACGAATCTCACGAGTCGATCGCAGCAGTCGCCCATCCGGGGCCTTGACAGAACCGATATACCGATCGGGGAACCTTCGCACTTCTTCTTCACGCGCAGTCGCGTTCGTTTTCACAGCTTCGTTGAGAACTCTCTTTAACCTAGATCTAACTACGTATCCCTTGTAGCGCTCGCTACTCTCGCGCTCAAGGTCCCCCCTAGCTAGCTCTACGTTTAGGGAGTCCCCCCCAGCCACCGCCCGGGAAAGTCTATCGTCTATAGATTTCGCTTCCTTGGTCCTATCTAGGTTGAGCTGTCGACCGTACTTGGTAGCGAAATCTCTAATCCTATGTTTAAGAGATCCCCACCACCTATTCCCGGTAACCGCCCCCACTAACGCCCGCTGAATTAGGGATTCCAACCGGTCCCGGAAGTCCCGTATCTCCAGTAAGGAGGTATTGAACTTCCAGTAGCCGGCCAGACTAGGCCTATTTGCTAACCGTAGACTGACTCTAACAAGTTTATGGTCAGTCCACGCTATCAAGTGGAACGTGGGACAACTAACAAAATCAATGTCAGCTCGTCTCACTAACACTCTGTCCAAGTAGGAGCCTACTTTGGCAGAGGGCGAACTATCTAGCCACGTCCACATCTCCCGCCCTGGGTGATCCAGACGAAACCTGTCGACGAGGTCATGACGAGTCATGAGGCCGGCAAGGCTGCTTTCACACCTTCCCACACGCCTAGCTCCCCGCCCGACCTTATCTATCTTGGGATCAAGGATCGCATTCCAATCACCCATTAAAACTAGCCGCTTCGTATCGTCCAGGAACGGCGCCAACCGACGAAAAAAGGAAACCCTCTCCACAACGATATTGGGCGCATAAACCGCAACCAGACGAAACTTGAAACTTTTCACGGCAACATCGGCCACAACCAGTCGGCCCCCGTCACCTGCAAAAACAACGTCAACATCAGCATCAAGGCTGCGTCCAACTAGCAAAGAAACCCCAACGCTGGTACGGCTGCCGTATGCTGAGAAAACGTTAAAATCGCTTTCCAGCACACGACAGTCGGCACCGCAAGTGAAGTGGGTTTCCTGCACTGCAGCAACGTCTACGCCGAGAGTTTTAAGTTCACCAAGCAAGCGCGTACACTTGCCCGGATCCCTCAATCCCCTCACATTCAAAGTAGCAAGGTTTAGAGCCATCAATCCCACTTACCTTACTCAGTGTCGACTACGGGCCGGAAATCCTTCGGGGTGAGGATGCCGACGGCCTGACGCAGGGATCCGGTGCCGAGCTCAGTACTTACTCGGTCGTCCCTGGTAATTCCACCGACATCCATAGGGTACCGCAACTTTAGGGACCTATAGAATGATGGGTGAACCAAAATCGGGACCCTGCCCGCACAGAAGGGTAGCATTTTTTTCAGCATTGGATTTTTCGTATCGACCAGCATTACATCCGCCCGGCTGGCTTCGTCAATAAAGTTCCAAAGTTCTTTGGTCCGATTGCCAGCCAAGCGGACGAATGTGGTCAATTTTGGTGCGTCCTTGAATAGATGTGGTTTTGTGATGTCTTTAGTGTCAATTTTTTGGAGTGAGCGTAATGGTTTTAATGATTGTTTTAAAGTGTGGTCTATGTGTGGATTGTCCATGATATCTTCGCAGAAGTAAAAGGAGTTTATGGCACGTCGGGCTTCCGTAGAGCGTGCTCTTGGTTTTTGAACAGTTGCTGCTGATGTTGACGGTGTTTGGGGAGAGGGTGTAAGTCTGGTCGCTGAATAGGATCGAGTAAGCATTTTGGGGGTTTTAATTGGTGAAAGAGAGGGGGGTAATGGTGTTTCTGTTGGGATGATAGGGGTGGTTTTTGTTTTTTGTGGGAGAGGAATCAATTGTGCTGGTCTTTGTTTATTTTGGACTGGCGATTTTTCTGTTGTTTTTTCCCCCTTATGCTGAGGTATGGTGGTTGTTTGTGTGGGTTTTTTTGGATGTTTTTTCTCCCCCTCTTTAGTTGGTGAGTCCTCGCTGTCTCTCCTTCTTTTTAAATTCATGGACATATCCATCGGTTCAATGTTTTGATTGTCTTCTTTTGTTGATTGTTTTGCAGTTGATTGTTTCGTATTTGTTGTCGTTGGTTTCGTAGTTGTAGTCAAAAGAGTTGTTGTATCTGTTGTTGCTGGGTTTTTTGGGGGAGTTTTTTTCCCTCCCTTTTTTCTGGTGACTTGCGTCCACCCTTTCTCATTTTCTTTAGGGGTTTCTTGTTTGTTTTCTGAGGTTTCTGTTGGTATTATTGCTGCTATGACAGGTGAAGGAGTATCAGTAGTAGTAGCAGTAGTAGTAGTCGTTGTTGTGGTGGTGATTGTTGGTTTTTGAGGGCAGTTTTTTGAAAAGTGGCCGATGTTATTGCAGGACCAACATAGCGGTTTCCTGCCCTCAACGATGACTGTCATGGTTTGATCGCGGTAACGTATTTTATGGGGAATTTTGTTAAACCCTCCCCTATCGAGGCATATAACGAATACGTAGTCACCATACGCAGTTCCCCGTGTTGACGTTACTTGTGTGACTTGTTCCACGCCGCCGTATATACTTAGATAGGCGGCGAGGACGTCACCACTCAATTGCATAGATACATTGCATACGGTGACTCGTATTCTTCTTTTGCCTCGATATTCCGGTTGTAGCCGGAAGAAGCGTGTGGTGATGTTACCACCGGCGAGGCTTTTCGCTACTTCCTCTGAGGGTAATAAGACATCCCAGGTCGCGAAACTTCTGCGGCAGAAGTACTTCCCTGGGATGTTTGCTGTTTTGAGAAGGTCCTCAAAAGTTTCCTTCTTAATCCCCGCTAGTCTCTTGGTCTTAATGTCTGTGACTACGAAGGACAGGGTCTTCGGTTCGACCGCCTCGACCAATTCGGGTATTGGGAGAATTTCCCCGTCCTTGAAATACTTTTCATACTTTTCGACCCTGTCTCTTGCGTAGTCACAAGGGGATTTTTTATTCACGCAATGTGAAGACCAAGAGACAGCCGTTTGTTTTTGTTTTTGTGCCGGTGGTATTGTACTTGCCGATGAAGAGAGGTCGAATGGAGCTTCTTCCGGCATTGGGGAGGGTTGCGTTTTGAATATGTCGGTCGGTGATTGCGATTTCATGTTGTTGGGCTCCCCCATAGTTGTGAAAACACAACCAGAGGGAGATGAAACGCGTATGGTGTTACAAAAAATTCAGGCGAGACGATTAAAATAAATGTAGAACGATGAAAAAATGGCGGTCGTTTTTTTTTAAAAAAGTTCAACAAAAAATCGAGTCGCGTTTGACCCTCCTCACAAACAAAGAACAATAGTTTGAGGGGGGTCACAAAACTTTAACAATGATAACAATATTCAATAACAATAATTTTAACAATTTTTTAACAATAAAGAACTTACTTTTTTTCGTGGTGAAAAAAGAACTCAGACAAAAAACTGAAGCTTCGAGTCTGCTTTATTTCTATGTTATTACATAGTAGGCACAAGGCCTTGAAGTTTTTGGGGAGGGGAAGGGAGCGGTCATACTTTTCTATATAAACTAAGGAGACCTAGCTAGCCACATTCGCCGACCCATTCAACAATACAATAAATATCCATTCATCCATCGCCTTTTGCGCTACAATCACCACAATACCACATTTGCTCTATGAAGAAGTCCTACTTAAAATCCCGAGATTCGTGAATGATTTTATTTACAAGTATGATTTATTTACAATGAATGTGATGGGAATGGGAGAAAAACCCCGAAATATATATAAAAACAAGGAAAAAATCCCCCGTTTGGTTGCCCTCCCATCCCCCCGTCTATAAAATTGGAGGCCGACTGTTTTCCGGGGCGAAAGAACCGGAAACAAGTCGGACCTACCCTAGGTGGGGCAGGGATCCTAATCTACAGGGGTGAAAAGAATTTAGGGGTCGGGCGCGGTATGGGTTAATACAAGTAGGTGATATGATTTTTATACATATGAATGTTCAAGATCTTCAGTAAACATGGACTGGGATACGGATTGAGGTACAAAAATAATGGGGATGGGGAAGATCTTGAGAACTAACAACTAGATGACGGGGACAATGACTCACAAACATACTGCTAACTAGGTACCTGGGTACCAAAGGAAAAGGGAACAGTTTTACTTACCAGGGGTGGGGTCCCTAAGGACCCGTACCGTAGACGCCATGAGCCGGCAGAGGAGGGAAGGATGACTCCAACGTTGCTCCCTTTCGCACGACCAGGCTCGCTGCATTCACCCACCTTTTGCTGAATGTTATGCGATCCAAGCGTTTTCTATCGCATCTGATTTTGACCCTCAGCTGATGCCGAAAATACAAAATCAGATCACGATGAGAAAAGTTTGCATCGTCATACAATCCCTTGTTTCGCGTCGTCCAAATCACCATTCTAGCTACAGCTAGGATCGCGAGAAACACCACACGCTTCTCACCCTGATACGGAGGAAGAACGTTGTCCACGACGTAACCAACGTCGAGCAGCACGAGCTGTTTGGGTTCGATGCGAGCCGTCCACTCGCCGACGTGATCCCAAAACGGGCGAACTCGCTCGCAGTAGTAGAAGGCGTGCTCAGCCGTTTCTTCCAAGCCACTGGCGCAGCGAGCGCAATCGGGCATGTCTGCCAGGCCCGCTTTGTAGTTCAAGCCGACAAGGGGTAACGCATTTCGCACAAGTCGCCAGGTGAGCGAGAACTCGGAGTTGTTCAAGAAGCTCGATCCTGGCGCCCAATTCCAATGAGAGCAAATCTCCTCCGTCGTCCAGCCGTGCCGCTCGCTGAGAGGATCAGAAGCGGAACCCACCACTAGCTCCCGATATAGTTCTTTTCGAGGCCGTGAAAGGTCACTGGACCCAAGAAGGTTACGAAGGGCCGTTCGGCACTCGCGGACAAACAGTGTTTCGCCCAAAGGCCTACGTCGACCTTCAGCCTTTGGGTCTGACTTTAGGCGAGGAAAAGTCCGACTCGCCTTCAGTCTCCACACTGCGTCCCCCGTCAAAGCTCTGCCCAGGTATGCAAGTCTTTCAGCAAGCCAGTGGCTCTCCAGATCAGGCATACCTAGACCCCCGTTGCGTGTACGTTGGATACAGACCTGCCTACGGACCATCGGCCTTGCACCTCCCCAGAGCAATCTGGAAAGGGATCGTTGCAGCGCCAACCGATTTACCTTAGGCAGAGGAAGTACAGCCAATCGGTAAAGGATCAAGGGGAAGACGTACACGGCGCACGCCTCCGCCCTGCCCTTTAAGGACAACCTCCTTGAAAGCCAGATTCCCACCTGAGCATTCACCTTGGCTTGTACTTCCGACCAATTTCGCTCCAGTTGGAGGCCGGGCCCGAACCACACCCCGAGGATGCGGACGGGTCCGTCACTCCAGCGGAACGGCCCCGGAAGAGTATTGCTACCCCTCCAAGCACCGAGCCGCAAACCTTCGCTTTTGTCAAAATTGACCTTGGCTCCTGCAATCCGCTCGTACTCGCTAACCGCCTTCTTCACAGCCTTTATATCCAGACGGCGGGATACAAACACTGTGATATCATCGGCGAACGCGGAAACCCTTGCCGTAAGAGGGCCAGCAAAAGGGACACCGCGCAGGGCCGGATTTGCCGTCCTATCCCTAAGCCTACGGAGCAGGGGCTCCAAAGCTAGGACATAGAGAAGAGGAGACAACGGGCAGCCCTGCCGGACCGACCGCTCGACCGCGAACACCGTCGAACGCCTTCCGTTCACCTGCACCACTGCCTGAGGGTTGTGGTACATCATGCTAATCCATCTGCGGAACTCCGGTTTGAATCCGGCAGTCTCCAAAACAGTCGCCAAAAACCGATGGTCAACCCTATCGAAGGCCTTGGACTGATCTAAACTGATCAGCGCGGCCTCGGTGCCGTCTTCTATACCCTCTAGGACCTCGCGAATCAAGTGCAGGTTGTCCTGGATCGATCTTCCCTTCACAGCAAAGGTCTGCTCAGAGCCGATCAGATCGCTAATGACAAGCTGTAAACGATTCGCTAAGACCCGGGCCAAAATCTTTAACTCTGTGTTAAGCAGAGTTATGGGCCTGTAATCGTCTAAACCCTCCCAAACATGCCTGCCACCTTTCTTCAGCAATGTGATCACGCCCTTGGTAACGCTACCAGGGATGGCTCCCTGGGCGAACCAATGGTTGAACATATCCGTCAGAATAGGCACAAACATGTGCGACATCCTCAAGTACACTTCGTAGGGCAAACCATCTAGTCCCGGCGACTTGTTCAGGCCGACCTGCTTCAACGCGTCACGGACTTCGCATTCAGTAACCACACCCTCGCAGCTAGCCGCTTCAGCCACCCCAAGGCGGGGAAAGTCGGCAAGATAGCTACGAAACTCCCGGAGCGGGAGATCAGTACAGCGGGCAAAGCGATCCCGAAAGTGCGCCCGAAAGGCGTCACGAATCTCGCGAGCCGATCGCAGCAGTCGCCCATCCGGGGCCTTGACAGAACCGATATACCGATCGGGGAACCTTCGCACTTCTTCTTCACGCGCAGTCGCGTTCGTTTTCACAGCTTCGTTGAGAACTCTCTTTAACCTAGATCTAACTACGTATCCCTTGTAGCGCTCGCTACTCTCGCGCTCAAGGTCCCCCCTAGCTAGCTCTACGTTTAGGGAGTCCCCCCCAGCCACCGCCCGGGAAAGTCTATCGTCTATAGATTTCGCTTCCTTGGTCCTATCTAGGTTGAGCTGTTGACCGTACTTGGTAGCGAAATCTCTAATCCTATGTTTAAGAGATCCCCACCACCTATTCCCGGTAACCGCCCCCACTAACGCCCGCTGAATTAGGGATTCCAGCCGGTCCCGGAAGTCCCGTATCTCCAGTAAGGAGGTATTGAACTTCCAGTAGCCGGCCAGACTAGGCCTATTTGCTAACCGTAGACTGACTCTAACAAGTTTATGGTCAGTCCACGCTATCAAGTGGAACGTGGGACAACTAACAAAATCAATGTCAGCTCGTCTCACTAACACTCTGTCCAAGTAGGAGCCTACTTTGGCAGAGGGCGAACTATCTAGCCACGTCCACATCTCCCGCCCTGGGTGATCCAGACGAAACCTGTCGACGAGGTCATGACGAGTCATGAGGCCGGCAAGGCTGCTTTCACACCTTCCCACACGCCTAGCTCCCCGCCCGACCTTATCTATCTTGGGATCAAGGATCGCATTCCAATCACCCATTAAAACTAGCCGCTTCGTATCGTCCAGGAACGGCGCCAACCGACGAAAAAAGGAAACCCTCTCCACAACGATATTGGGCGCATAAACCGCAACCAGACGAAACTTGAAACTTTTCACGGCAACATCGGCCACAACCAGTCGGCCCCCGTCACCTGCAAAAACAACGTCAACATCAGCATCAAGGCTGCGTCCAACTAGCAAAGAAACCCCAACGCTGGTACGGCTGCCGTATGCTGAGAAAACGTTAAAATCGCTTTCCAGCACACGACAGTCGGCACCGCAAGTGAAGTGGGTTTCCTGCACTGCAGCAACATCTACGCCGAGAGTTTTAAGT
The DNA here is from genome assembly GCA_963585895.1 of Sepioteuthis lessoniana. NCBI lineage: Eukaryota > Metazoa > Mollusca > Cephalopoda > Myopsida > Loliginidae > Sepioteuthis > Sepioteuthis lessoniana. The sequence goes on along the minus strand of CAUZXS010004297.1, from coordinate 54,985 downwards.
TCACCAAGCAAGCGCGTACACTTGCCCGGATCCCTCAATCCCCTCACATTCAAAGTAGCAAGGTTTAGAGCCATCAATCCCACTTACCTTACTCAGTGTCGACTACGGGCCGGAAATCCTTCGGGGTGAGGATGCCGACGGCCTGACGCAGGGATCCGGTGCCGAGCTCAGTACTTACTCGGTCGTCCCTGGTAATTCCACCGACATCCATAGGGTACCGCAACTTTAGGGACCTATAGAATGATGGGTGAACCAAAATCGGGACCCTGCCCGCACAGAAGGGTAGCATTTTTTTCAGCATTGGATTTTTCGTATCGACCAGCATTACATCCGCCCGGCTGGCTTCGTCAATAAAGTTCCAAAGTTCTTTGGTCCGATTGCCAGCCAAGCGGACGAATGTGGTCAATTTTGGTGCGTCCTTGAATAGATGTGGTTTTGTGATGTCTTTAGTGTCAATTTTTTGGAGTGAGCGTAATGGTTTTAATGATTGTTTTAAAGTGTGGTCTATGTGTGGATTGTCCATGATATCTTCGCAGAAGTAAAAGGAGTTTATGGCACGTCGGGCTTCCGTAGAGCGTGCTCTTGGTTTTTGAACAGTTGCTGCTGATGTTGACGGTGTTTGGGGAGAGGGTGTAAGTCTGGTCGCTGAATAGGATCGAGTAAGCATTTTGGGGGTTTTAATTGGTGAAAGAGAGGGGGGTAATGGTGTTTCTGTTGGGATGATAGGGGTGGTTTTTGTTTTTTGTGGGAGAGGAATCAATTGTGCTGGTCTTTGTTTATTTTGGACTGGCGATTTTTCTGTTGTTTTTTCCCCCTTATGCTGAGGTATGGTGGTTGTTTGTGTGGGTTTTTTTGGATGTTTTTTCTCCCCCTCTTTAGTTGGTGAGTCCTCGCTGTCTCTCCTTCTTTTTAAATTCATGGACATATCCATCGGTTCAATGTTTTGATTGTCTTCTTTTGTTGATTGTTTTGCAGTTGATTGTTTCGTATTTGTTGTCGTTGGTTTCGTAGTTGTAGTCAAAAGAGTTGTTGTATCTGTTGTTGCTGGGTTTTTTGGGGGAGTTTTTTTCCCTCCCTTTTTTCTGGTGACTTGCGTCCACCCTTTCTCATTTTCTTTAGGGGTTTCTTGTTTGTTTTCTGAGGTTTCTGTTGGTATTATTGCTGCTATGACAGGTGAAGGAGTATCAGTAGTAGTAGCAGTAGTAGTAGTCGTTGTTGTGGTGGTGATTGTTGGTTTTTGAGGGCAGTTTTTTGAAAAGTGGCCGATGTTATTGCAGGACCAACATAGCGGTTTCCTGCCCTCAACGATGACTGTCATGGTTTGATCGCGGTATCGTATTTTATGGGGAATTTTGTTAAACCCTCCCCTATCGAGGCACATAACGAATACGTAGTCACCGTACGCGGTTCCCCGTGTTGACGTTACTTGTGTGACTTGTTCCACGCCGCCGTATATACTTAGATAGGCGGCGAGGACGTCACCACTCAATTGCATAGATACATTGCATACGGTGACTCGTATTCTTCTTTTGCCTCGATATTCCGGTTGTAGCCGGAAGAAGCGTGTGGTGATGTTACCACCGGCGAGGCTTTTCGCTACTTCCTCTGAGGGTAAAAGGACGTCCCAGGTCGCGAAACTTCTGCGGCAGAAGTATTTCCCTGGGATGTTTGCTGTTTTGAGTAGGTCTTCGAATGTCTCCTTTTTTATTCCCGCTAGTCTCTTGGTCTTAATGTCTGTGACTACGAAGGACAGGGTCTTCGGTTCGACCGCCTCGACCAATTCGGGTATTGGGAGAATTTCCCCGTCCTTGAAATACTTTTCATACTTTTCGACCCTGTCTCTTGCGTAGTCACAAGGGGATTTTTTATTCACGCAATGTGAAGACCAAGAGACAGCTGTTTGTTTTGGTTTTTGTGCCGGTGGTATTGTACTTGCCGATGAAGAGAGGTCGAATGGAGCTTCTTCCGGCATTGGGGAGGGTTGCGTTTTGAATATGTCGGTCGGTGATTGCGATTTCATGTTGTTGGGCTCCCCCATAGTTGTGAAAACACAACCAGAGGGAGATGAAACGCGTATGGTGTTGCAAAAAATTCAGGCGAGACGATTTAAAATAAATGTAGAACGATGAATGTTGATAAAAATGGCGGTCGTTTTTTTTTTTAAAAAGTTCAACAAAAAAATCGAGTCGCGTTTGACCCTCCTCACAAACAAAGAACAATAGTTTGAGGGGGGTCACAAAACTTTAACAATAACAATATTCAATAACAATAATTTTAACAATTTTTTAACAATAAAGAACTTACTTTTTTTCGTGGTGAAAAAAGAACTCAGACAAAAAACTGAAGCTTCGAGTCTGCTTTATTTCTGTGTAGTGTACACAGAAGGCACAAGGCCTTGAAGTTTTTGGGGAGGGGAAGGGAGCGGTCATACTTTTCTATATAAACTAAGGAGACCTAGCTAGCCACATTCGCCGACCCATTCAACAATACAATAAATATCCATTCATCCATCGCCTTTTGCGCTACAATCACCACAATACCACATTTGCTCTATGAAGAAGTCCTACTTAAAATCCCGAGATTCGTGAATGATTTTATTTACAAGTATGATTTATTTACAATGAATGTGATGGGAATGGGAGAAAAACCCCGAAATATATATAAAAACAAGGAAAAATCCCCCGTTTGGTTGCCCTCCCATCCCCCCGTCTATAAAATTGGAGGCCGACTGTTTTCCGGGGCGAAAGAACCGGAAACAAGTCGGACCTACCCTAGGTGGGGCAGGGATCCTAATCTACAGGGGTGAAAAGAATTTAGGGGTCGGGCGCGGTATGGGTTAATACAAGTAGGTGATATGATTTTTATACATATGAATGTTCAAGATCTTCAGTAAACGTGGACTGGGATACGGATTGAGGTACAAAAATAATGGGGATGGGTAAGATCTTGAGAACTAACAACTAGATGACGGGGACAATGACTCACAAACATACTGCTAACTAGGTACCTGGGTACCAAAAGAAAAAGGGAACAGTTTTACTCACCAGGGGTGGGGTCCCTAAGGACCCGTACCGTAGACGCCATGAGCCGGCAGAGGAGGGAAGGATGACTCCAACGTTGCTCCCTTTCGCACGACCAGGCTCGCTGCATTTACCCACCTTTTGCTGAATGTTATGCGATCCAAGCGTTTTCTATCGCATCTGATTTTGACCCTCAGCTGATGCCGAAAATACAAAATCAGATCACGATGAGAAAAGTTTGCATCGTCATACAATCCCTTGTTTCGCGTCGTCCAAATCACCATTCTAGCTACAGCTAGGATCGCGAGAAACACCACACGCTTCTCACCCTGATACGGAGGAAGAACGTTGTCCACGACGTAACCAACGTCGAGCAGCACGAGCTGTTTGGGTTCGATGCGAGCCGTCCACTCGCCGACGTGATCCCAAAACGGGCGAACTCGCTCGCAGTAGTAGAAGGCGTGCTCAGCCGTTTCTTCCAAGCCACTGCCGCAGCGAGCGCAATCGGGCATGTCTGCCAGGCCCGCCTTGTAGTTCAAGCCGACAAGGGGTAACGCATTTCGCACAAGTCGCCAGGTGAGCGAGAACTCGGAGTTGTTCAAGAAGCTCGATCCTGGCGCCCAATTCCAATGAGAGCGAATCTCCTCCGCCGTCCAGCCGCGCCGCTCGCTGAGAGGATCAGAAGCGGAACCCACCACTAGCTCCCGATATAGTTCTTTTCGAGGCCGTGAAAGGTCACTGGACCCAAGAAGGTTACGAAGGGCCGTTCGGCACTCGCGGACAAACAGTGTTTCGCCCAAAGGCCTACGTCGACCTTCAGCCTTTGGGTCTGACTTTAGGCGAGGAAAAGTCCGACTCGCCTTCAGTCTCCACACTGCGTCCCCCGTCAAAGCTCTGCCCAGGTATGCAAGTCTTTCAGCAAGCCAGTGGCTCTCCAGATCAGGCATACCTAGACCCCCGTTGCGTGTACGTTGGATACAGACCTGCCTACGGACCATCGGCCTTGCACCTCCCCAGAGCAATCTGGAAAGGGATCGTTGCAGCGCCAACCGATTTACCTTAGGCAGAGGAAGTACAGCCAATCGGTAAAGGATCAAGGGGAAGACGTACACGGCGCACGCCTCCGCCCTGCCCTTTAAGGACAACCTCCTTGAAAGCCAGATTCCCACCTGAGCATTCACCTTGGCTTGTATTTCCGACCAATTTCGCTCCAGTTGGAGGCCGGGCCCGAACCACACCCCGAGGATGCGGACGGGTCCGTCACTCCAGCGGAACGGCCCCGGAAGAGTATTGCTACCCCTCCAAGCACCGAGCCGCAAACCTTCGCTTTTGTCAAAATTGACCTTGGCTCCTGCAATCCGCTCGTACTCGCTAACCGCCTTCTTCACAGCCTTTATATCCAGACGGCGGGATACAAACACTGTGATATCATCGGCGAACGCGGAAACCCTTGCCATAAGAGGGCCAGCAAAAGGGACACCGCGCAGGGCCGGATTTGCCGTCCTATCCCTAAGCCTACGGAGCAGGGGCTCCAAAGCTAGGACATAGAGAAGAGGAGACAACGGGCAGCCCTGCCGGACCGACCGCTCGACCGCGAACACCGTCGAACGCCTTCCGTTCACCTGCACCACTGCCTGAGGGTTGTGGTACATCATGCTAATCCATCTGCGGAACTCCGGTTTGAATCCGGCAGTCTCCAAAACAGTCGCCAAAAACCGATGGTCAACCCTATCGAAGGCCTTGGACTGATCTAAACTGATCAGCGCGGCCTCGGTGTCGTCTTCTATACCCTCTAGGACCTCGCGAATCAAGTGCAGGTTGTCCTGGATCGATCTTCCCTTCACAGCAAAGGTCTGCTCAGAGCCGATCAGATCGCTAATGACAAGCTGTAAACGATTCGCTAAGACCCGGGCCAAAATCTTTAACTCTGTGTTAAGCAGAGTTATGGGCCTGTAATCGTCTAAACCCTCCCAAACATGCCTGCCACCTTTCTTCAGCAATGTGATCACGCCCTTGGTAACGCTACCAGGGATGGCTCCCTGGGCGAACCAATGGTTGAACATATCCGTCAGAATAGGCACAAACATGTGCGACATCCTCAAGTACACTTCGTAGGGCAAACCATCTAGTCCCGGCGACTTGTTCAGGCCGACCTGCTTCAACGCGTCACGGACTTCGCATTCAGTAACCACACCCTCGCAGCTAGCCGCTTCAGCCACCCCAAGGCGGGGGAAGTCGGCAAGATAGCTACGAAACTCCCGGAGCGGGAGATCAGTACAGCGGGCAAAGCGATCCCGAAAGTGCGCCCGAAAGGCGTCACGAATCTCACGAGTCGATCGCAGCAGTCGCCCATCCGGGGCCTTGACAGAACCGATATACCGATCGGGGAACCTTCGCACTTCTTCTTCACGCGCAGTCGCGTTCGTTTTCACAGCTTCGTTGAGAACTCTCTTTAACCTAGATCTAACTACGTATCCCTTGTAGCGCTCGCTACTCTCGCGCTCAAGGTCCCCCCTAGCTAGCTCTATGTTTAGGGAGTCCCCCCCAGCCACCGCCCGGGAAAGTCTATCGTCTATAGATTTCGCTTCCTTGGTCCTATCTAGGTTGAGCTGTTGACCGTACTTGGTAGCGAAATCTCTAATCCTATGTTTAAGAGATCCCCACCACCTATTCCCGGTAACCGCCCCCACTAACGCCCGCTGAATTAGGGATTCCAACCGGTCCCGGAAGTCCCGTATCTCCAGTAAGGAGGTATTGAACTTCCAGTAGCCGGCCAGACTAGGCCTATTTGCTAACCGTAGACTGACTCTAACAAGTTTATGGTCAGTCCACGCTATCAAGTGGAACGTGGGACAACTAACAAAATCAATGTCAGCTCGTCTCACTAACACTCTGTCCAAGTAGGAGCCTACTTTGGCAGAGGGCGAACTATCTAGCCACGTCCACATCTCCCGCCCTGGGTGATCCAGACGAAACCTGTCGACGAGGTCATGACGAGTCATGAGGCCGGCAAGGCTGCTTTCACACCTTCCCACACGCCTAGCTCCCCGCCCGACCTTATCTATCTTGGGATCAAGGATCGCATTCCAATCACCCATTAAAACTAGCCGCTTCGTATCGTCCAGGAACGGCGCCAACCGACGAAAAAAGGAAACCCTCTCCACAACGATATTGGGCGCATAAACCGCAACCAGACGAAACTTGAAACTTTTCACGGCAACATCGGCCACAACCAGTCGGCCCCCGTCACCTGCAAAAACAACGTCAACATCAGCATCAAGGCTGCGTCCAACTAGCAAAGAAACCCCAACGCTGGTACGGCTGCCGTATGCTGAGAAAACGTTAAAATCGCTTTCCAGCACACGACAGTCGGCACCGCAAGTGAAGTGGGTTTCCTGCACTGCAGCAACATCTACGCCGAGAGTTTTAAGTTCACCAAGCAAGCGCGTACACTTGCCCGGATCCCTCAATCCCCTCACATTCAAAGTAGCAAGGTTTAGAGCCATCAATCCCACTTACCTTACTCAGTGTCGACTACGGGCCGGAAATCCTTGGGAGTAAGGATGCCGACGGCCTGACGCAGGGATCCGGTGCCGAGCTCAGTACTTACTCGGTCGTCCCTGGTAATTCCACCGACATCCATAGGGTACCGCAACTTTAGGGACCTATAGAATGATGGGTGAACCAAAATCGGGACCCTGCCCGCACAGAAGGGTAGCATTTTTTTCAGCATTGGATTTTTCGTATCGACCAGCATTACATCCGCCCGGCTGGCTTCGTCAATAAAGTTCCAGAGTTCTTTGGTACGATTGCCAGCCAAGCGGACGAATGTGGTCAATTTTGGTGCGTCCTTGAATAGATGTGGTTTTGTGATGTCTTTAGTGTCAATTTTTTGGAGTGAGCGTAATGGTTTTAATGATTGTTTTAAAGTGTGGTCTATGTGTGGATTGTCCATGATATCTTCGCAGAAGTAAAAAGAGTTTATGGCACGTCGGGCTTCCGTAGAGCGTGCTCTTGGTTTTTGAACAGTTGCTGCTGATGTTGACGGTGTTTGGGGAGAGGGTGTAAGTCTGGTCGCTGAATAGGATCGAGTTAGCATTTTGGGGGTTTTAATTGGTGAAAGAGAGGGGGGTAATGGTGTTTCTGTTGGGATGATAGGGGTGGTTTTTGTTTTTTGTGGGAGAGGAATCAATTGTGCTGGTCTTTGTTTATTTTGGACTGGCGATTTTTCTGTTGTTTTTTCCCCCTTATGCTGAGGTATGGTGGTTGTTTGTGTGGGTTTTTTTGGATGTTTTTTCTCCCCCTCTTTAGTTGGTGAGTCCTCGCTGTCTCTCCTTCTTTTTAAATTCATGGACATATCCATCGGTTCAATGTTTTGATTGTCTTCTTTTGTTGATTGTTTTGCAGTTGATTGTTTCGTATTTGTTGTCGTTGGTTTCGTAGTTGTAGTCAAAAGAGTTGTTGTATCTGTTGTTGCTGGGTTTTTTGGGGGAGTTTTTTTCCCTCCCTTTTTTCTGGTGACTTGCGTCCACCCTTTCTCATTTTCTTTAGGGGTTTCTTGTTTGTTTTCTGAGGTTTCTGTTGGTATTATTGCTGCTATGACAGGTGAAGGAGTATCAGTAGTAGTAGCAGTAGTAGTAGTCGTTGTTGTGGTGGTGATTGTTGATTTTTGAGGGCAGTTTTTTGAAAAGTGGCCGATGTTATTGCAGGACCAACATAGCGGTTTCCTGCCCTCAACGATGACTGTCATGGTTTGATCGCGGTATCGTATTTTATGGGGAATTTTGTTAAACCCTCCCCTATCGAGGCACATAACGAATACGTAGTCACCGTACGCGGTTCCCCGTGTTGACGCTACTTGTGTGACTTGTTCCACGCCGCCGTATATACTTAGATAGGCGGCGAGGACGTCACCACTCAATTGCATAGATACATTGCATACGGTGACTCGTATTCTTCTTTTGCCTCGATATTCCGGTTGTAGCCGGAAGAAGCGTGTGGTGATGTTACCACCGGCGAGGCTTTTTGCTACTTCCTCTGAGGGTAAAAGGACGTCCCAGGTCGCGAAACTTCTGCGGCAGAAGTATTTCCCTGGGATGTTTGCTGTTTTGAGTAGGTCTTCGAATGTCTCCTTTTTCATCCCCGCCAGTCTCTTGGTCTTAATGTCTGTGACTACGAAGGACAGGGTCTTCGGTTCGACCGCCTCGACCAATTCGGGTATTGGGAGAATTTCCCCGTCCTTGAAATATTTTTCATATTTTTCGACCCTGTCTCTTGCGTAGTCACAAGGGGATTTTTTATTCACGCAATGTGAAGACCAAGAGACAGCTGTTTGTTTTGGTTTTTGTGCCGGTGGTATTGTACTTGCCGATGAAGAGAGGTCGAATGGAGCTTCTTCCGGCATTGGGGAGGGTTGCGTTTTGAATATGTCGGTCGGTGATTGCGATTTCATGTTGTTGGGCTCCCCCATAGTTGTGAAAACACAACCAGAGGGAGATGAAACGCGTATGGTGTTGCAAAAAATTCAGGCGAGACGATTTAAAATAAATGTAGAACGATGAATGTTGATAAAAATGGCGGTCGTTTTTTTTTTTAAAAAGTTCAACAAAAAAATCGAGTCGCGTTTGACCCTCCTCACAAACAAAGAACAATAGTTTGAGGGGGGTCACAAAACTTTAACAATAACAATATTCAATAACAATAATTTTAACAATTTTTTAACAATAAAGAACTTACTTTTTTTCGTGGTGAAAAAAGAACTCAGACAAAAAACTGAAGCTTCGAGTCTGCCCTGATGTTAGTAGCTACTGCTATATATGACAGGTGGACTAGTTCATTGTGTGGAAAAAGGTGGGTGATACCCAACAGATGGCATCGTGCATTATACGACAGGAGGTTTGTTGGGAGAGCATGGCCTCACCCCCGTCGGTGTGGGCAATAAGTATAATGTAGATAGGTAGACAAAACCTAAAACGACGTACGTCTTACTCGTTTCTATAAATCCAACTGTTTCAGTTCATTGCTGGAATAACGACAAGACACCCTTCTTATGTACGCATTTTTATTTTACGACAGGCGTGCGACAATTAGGGAGATTTGAGAACATAAGAGTTACACAGCTGTTTCACCGTAACCAATTAAAGCATTGACAACTTATGAATTTCAAGAACCATTTTGGTCACCAGATTAAAACCATCCAGTCAGATCTCTGGTCTCAGATTGACCACGGGTTCAGTCACTTTCAAACATACAGAATGACTCATGGAATCTTTCAATGTGTTCAACGGTGTCGAACTTTACTTGAATGATACACTACTTGTTGATAGCCAATCTCTCCAATCTATAAAATAACACTATTTATAACCATCATTTTAGCATTTTAGTTAAATATGGATAAAAGGAATGTATTGCTGTTATCTCTCAAGTCTACCATCGTTAATGTTATGAGACTGACCACTTTCCTAATAGTACATTAAGAGATTCACATTAGATCAAAGAAATCTTTGTGGCGTAATAGATGACGGGCAGGACTGTGACACCAAAGTAAGTTGAAATCTATTTGCGTTATAAAGTTCATTTTCGGACAAAGACTCTAGAGAAAGGCATAAATCCAGTTATCCCCCGAACTATGAGTCAAATAATACCCCTATTGTTTTTCTACAGGGATGGCTTTTGCATTAAATAACCTACAAAGTTGATATACCATTAAACAGAGGAACCCAAACCGAATCAACTTAGAACGACTTCGGATAATGGTTGGTGATAAGGAGAGTATATTATATGTAAAATATGCATAAATTTATTATCTTAATCCCACCATTCAAGCAGGATAGGATACAAGGTCAATTTCTATATGCAAAGAACTGATTTGTTTTAATAGTTTTCCTTCTTTTAAACTAATTATCATAGCCAGATTACCTACCCCTAACTGACCAACTATTTACAAATAGTTGGCGGTATATTCATTCCTTTTCAAAAAATATTAGTGCGATGTAAAATGCAGACATCAACAGCTAAGATTTGAACGCGGGTTCTTGATTCCAAAATATATAGAAAGGAGAACATTAAACTATTTTAGTAATTAAGTGATTAAATAAAGGTTAGGATCTACTTTTTATATTTTGCTTTGCAATAAAATCACCACAACTCAGCAGAAGCTAGGATGAGTTGATGGACGGGTGTCAGGTTAAAGGTCATCTTCATTAAAATAAACCTGAGGAAGCTCATATTTTGATTTTTGTGAGTTGCAAGTCTGCAATGCAACGCAGCAGAGGAGTTTTGTTTGGGTATTTTTGCTAGTGGAAGCACCTCTTTAAAGATGCCAAGAGTTTTCACATCCCTAAGAAAGACGGTTTAGGAACTCATTGAGATGGCCAGTCTGATTTATCAAAAAAAGTAAATAAATAAATAAGGGAACCAAAATATAAATGCGAGTTTGTACCCTTCTTTCGTCGCTTAGAATCAAGTGACAACTTTTCGAGTCTACCCGCGATGGGTATTATGTTGTATCATGTTTTAACTGTAAGAATCTTCGCTGTTCTCTTACCATAGTCCACTATATATGTTCATAAAGATACTTTCTAAACATAAAATGAACTACATTTACTTCCTTCTTCCAGCAAATGAATTCAGGTAATAGACCATAGAGGAAAGTGCGATTGGACAATTAGACAATGTCTGTGGGCCCAAAGAACTTTGAGACCAAGTAACAAAAAAGCCATTTTTGAAATGTATGTACCCTATTTTTCTGCCAGGGAAGAATGCAACACAAAGTCAGTTTTTCAAGTTGAGTTCAGATTCTTTTTAAATTCAAAACATTCCTTCTTTTTTGACTGGTTGCTGTGTCAAGATTAAAGTACTTAATCCGCCTTATCATTTGCTCATACCTGGTGGTGGAGAAAAGCTCCAGGCCAGTTGGGTAAGATTCCATGAAGCAATAAAATCAACGATAAGAGACGACGATTATATGTAGTGATTGAATATACAATCGACGAATTTATATTTACCTGAACCCTCGGCACGAGTCGCATGCGACAGAAGATAAATTCAGTAAAACTCAACGGGTTTGAATTCAGAATTTTCCCAATGATAGACCGGTTACCATACCAAGGTAAAAGAGCCAAATCTGCCTTACAATTTATCCATAGCTGGAGAGAGAATAATTAAATTCATACCTTTTCTAGTATTAGTTCTATATGAAATGTAAACAGTCTGGTCCAGGATTTGAACTCGTGTCGCTGTGTCCATTTCCATCTACGGTATCCATCACACCACAAACGCCACGAATCGGCAACGATTGGGCGAGGATTAAGAAATGATGATATTGCGGTGTTGGGTATCAAGACAGGGAAATGGGTAGATCAAAGACATGCAGCCCTGTTAGAGGAAGATTGAACCACTTACTATGAAAGATCTAAGAAGAAAATGCTCCTCGATGAAAGAAGTAACCCCGTGATGTCAGTTGTCCATTTTAAAAATATTTTTCTTATTATTTCTTTTTTACTTGCAGCTTCAGACACCGAATGATTTGGTTTAGTTTGGTTTTATGACATATCATCCATTGTAGGTTATTCCAAGTATTTCTATATCTCGCAAACAATTCAATTAAACATTGGTTTACACACAGTTAAATGATCAAACAAATCTATATCTAAGATTTTAATTTAGCATAAGTCATTTGTCAGCTCATAGTTTATAAGTAAAACAGATCTATTTTGACCCATAGATAGAACCCTATCAGGTGCTACCATTCCAGGCCAGAGTGGAACTGTAAGTGATGACAATGAATGGGTACTCCGAATTCCCCAAATTTAAGCATTAATTAAGCCTCACCATCATATTGTTTAATGTCATATCAGGATACTCGTTGATGGAGTCTTACCACTCTGCATATATACAACCGGTGTATTCTACAGCCACAGCCGACTGGGCTCAGACACTGAATGGAGAGAGAATAAACAAGACGTCCTAACACTAAAAGTCAAGTTGTATTTGATTGTGTCTCTTTCCATATAAAAAAAATAGCCTTATTGAATGCAGTCCGCCCGTGACAACGCAGCAGACATAAAATTGCTGTCAGCACGATAAATATATGTGTTATGAATTTGCATCATATGAATTCCTATGTATATGTGTGCTCCCACGTTCAATGTCCTCGAAGAAAACTGTTTATGTGATAATATTTCAATGCTAGAGGTTTTATTCAACACCCAATACGGTCAAAAGGTAATACAAGGTCGGAGTAAGGTTCGGTGCCTCGATGGGAACTAGACTCCCGTAAGAAGTTATAAAAATTGCTCAATTTCCTGCAGCAATATCCTTGCAGAGCGCCGAACATCAATCAAGGAGGTAGGGTTAAGAAATAAGCTTGTAATTTTTGCACTATTTTGCACAAAAGCCAAGTAGCATTATTTTGCTACTTTTGGAGATAGTATGTGACACAAGATTTGTTTGGAAGAAGTCCAAGTGGGGCAATGACTAAAGTAGAAGACTGTGACATCGTAGCGAGCAAGTTCAAACTCCAGTCGTGCTTTTTATATTTACTAATAACTTTCATAAAAGTATAAACCTCCTTATTCCAGTTATGGATTAAATAGTGCAGCAATTAGTTGTCTGAATTTCTGAGACGAAGCTAGAGGAATTTTATCATTCAGGCTGTTTGGAATATTGTCTTCATCTTTATTGTTATATTCACTACGTCAGAACACTTTTATAAGTACAGTTTATAAGTACATTTTTATAAGTACAGTTTATAAGTACCAAAAATAAGTACAGTTTATAAGTACATTTTTATAAGAACAGTTCATAAGTACCAAAAATTCACTGTGAATTTTCAAGTAGGACACATAGTGTAATGGTTATAGGCGTTGGTTCCCTAAGCTTCTAAAAGAGACAATCATCTGGATGTTGCACTTTCAATCCTGCAGGCGATTAACAATACAGGAATACTTTACATTAATCCCAATTCAGGGTTAACGGAATCTGAACATGCGCTCCCCGGTTATTAAATAAAGGACGTGGTATGAAGTTCTGTGTAGGCACCCGAGTTTGACAAACACCTGAAGAAGGCTGGAAGAGATATCGGCCGAAATGTTGTGAATATAACAATAAAGATGAAGAAAATAGCCCAAAAATCCTAAATGATAAAAAAGTACTGCTATTATTCTTCTACAAGGATGGCTTTGGCTTTAGATAACCAACGAAGATTGATATGCCAATAAAACAATGTTCCTTCGGCATTTCCTTTGAGCAGAATCAATGAACTTACCCATTTTAGGCAAGTGGGCAGGTGCTACCAGGAAGAGAGATATTAATTTTATCGCCACTTGACATGAATTCCATGAATTATCGGTATTTATTCGGCTCCCCACAAGGCCAAAATGTGACACAAGGTCAGGGATCTCCCATAAGAATGTTTCTCTTCAAGAGAAGCTTAGGCACCTGACAATAAGCTCGGCTCTCTCTTTTCTCTTTTGTATGAAGAGGCAGGTGCTGCCTGCGAGGAACGCCCCCTGGAATTAAGTTGAGATTAATTCAAAACCCAGGTGATGTGACAGAAATACGGCCACCTCTGAACTATTTAGAAACATTTCAGCATATATATGCAAGCAAAAATCGTTTTATTGATTAGGCATTATATATCATTTTCATGGATATTTTTAACAGCAGGTTAATTGAATAATTGTGCTGTGTTATTTATTTTTAATTTAATTTTATTTTTGTGGATAACTTTTATCATTAAGTCATTTTAGTTTAATCATAAAAATAAATAAGTATATCTCTCTGTGGGTCAAATAGTACCAGGGCTGTTCCACTAGGATTTCTTTGGTATCAAATAACCGATAAAGGTTTATGTAACATTAAACAACGAAACAAAACGAAATTATGAAGAGGGGAAAGTTTCCGTTGTGTTATGGCAAACGTTCTGGACAGTAAAATCAAATTAAGTGAGTCCAAACTCCAGTGGTGTTAATGCACGAAGAATAAAAAATGCCATCTAACAAAGAAACCAAACCAAATAATCAGAACTTTTTTCTCATTTATTCATTTTGCAATAACTTAGGATCGGAACAAAATCTCATATTGGCCCTGACCCTGAGTGTTTGTATTTGTCACACTCCTACAAATGAGTCAAATAGATAAGTTAAAAATTATTCGCATTTTATAGAATCATGAATAAACATATACAAATATTAACATGTAATATTGGGATTTCCTTAATTTCTTGCCATAAAGATAAACCCAGTTTGATTGACATACTGTTAAAATCAATCAATGAAGTAATCAATAAATATCTAAATCAGTATACAGGAACTAACAATGCGTTTGCTATCTATCCAACCTCCTATCAGGCCAGATTTGACACAAAGCAATTTTATACCGAGGATTACGCACGAATCGACATTTATGCTCAGCCGTCACAAAAAATGCTTGATCCCTTGAGCACACCAAATTTTCGGGTGCCACAGGCGCCAAGCGACGGAATAAGTCCTGCCAAGTAGGTACTGCCTGAAAAGAGGGCACCTCGGGACAAGCTGCACAGTAACACCTATCTGGGGCAAATGCTAGAGGGACCCCGAAAAAAAGGTGGGGGAAGGTACTTACAATGCGTTGATCCCTCAAAATATGCACACATTGTTTTTTACTAAAGCTTATCAATAAATATCCAGTATTCAAAATAAACCGTACTTTTTATATTTCCCTGTTGGTAAAAAAAGCAGCAATTCTTCCAAGGTGTAGCCGTGTCGTTACTACTGTATGGTTACAGCCCTTAGATTATAACGAATAGTTTGGATAAAATTCGGATGGAAACCAAACAAGGTTCCGACATATGGATGCAGCAGTGTTACCGACCATCAAAAACTTACATTCCTCAATTATGTGCAGACACGAGATACTATTTAGATGACGTATTAAGAGCAATACTTGATTAGGACGAGCGGAGGGAGGGAGGACAAGTTATCCATACAGTCAACACGCTTCGGTAATGATGATAATGAAAACTGAATTTAAACAATATTTCTTGGTATATTTTGCTTAGAAGCCTGTATATGAATGTTTTGTGAGATTATTATAATATTTGTGAAGAATAGAGTAAAATTTAACATAATTTTAGTTGCTATAATTGCTATAAAATACTCTTCTAGATAGCTCTAACTGAAAATATATTCTTTAGCACGCTTTAAATTCTTAAGAGACCTAAATAGTCTCCCCGTCTTTTTTCTGATCTGGAAGGAAAGAGCAAGTGAATATATCCGAATGTCACCGTCGAATAGACGCCATGACTGTCATTGTCAATACAAAGTAAAAGAAAGACGAATTTCTTCCTTTCGTCGCTAGGGGAAAATGTCGGCTTAAACACAGGCAGCTGGAACAAAGAGATGACCTTCGGCAAAGAAAAATGCTTGGATCCATTCCATCCGAATTCTCGAAGGCCAAAAACTCTTTTCAAATTGATATCTCTTTCACGTCTGAGCTTCTCTCGGGTTGTCCTTTAAGTCACTGTCTTTTTATTGACGTGTCAATACTCTCTCTGGATTGCGCGTCAGACTTTTATTTGTGAAGTTTGTCTTTTTTTATAAGCAACAGTAACTATTTTGCTAGGCTCGCGTGGTGTTCTTAATCCAAATACTATAGAAATTCAAAGAAATCCTGACCGAATCGCTGAAATAATTCAGTCAAATGTTTGCATTAAAAAAAAAACTATGCCTACTTCGAAAGTATAATTCAGTATGAATAAAATCGAAGTAAAAAACGGATCTAGAACCTTACTTAAATTCTCAGTTTATATATATATATATATATATAGTTTACTATATGTGTAGATAAAAAAATGCAAAATGTAGGTGATACGTGATATGGAGATCTAAGTTAAAATTGCGAAGATAGAGCGTATTTAATGAAATATTCTCAATCAGCGATATACTGTGCACTGTAAACAAAATAACGGGGCAATATCACGACATTTCAAAGGCTAGATTAAATAAACTGGTAAAACTTAAGACTCTGAATTTCAAGTGTCTGATCTCAGGTGAGATTATATATATATATATATATATATATATATATATATAAATAGTTTGCTATTTTGATAAATACAGTGCTCAATATCGGTGGCTGAGCATATATATGCATGTTAGGATAACGTGAACACGAAGATCAGACACGTTTACACAGTATCTACTGAATCCTAACTTATATATATATATATATGTGTGTGTGTGTGTGATCTTAACCTGACAAACAGCAACTTTTAGCAAGATATTCATAAGAACAATATTCCCAAACTCAAAGAATAAACTATTTTTCAAACCAACTTTCCACTGAATATTTTTTTGAAGTGTCCGTTCGCAATGGACGTCATTTTTCAATCGGTTAAATATTTGATATCGTGCAGGAAAACGAACAATCCGAAATCGAATTACTCACTCTCCAAATTATAACATTACGAAAAAACCATGGACGATTTTAGCCACTGGAACCCAGCTTTCTGCTCAATTAATTGTTTATTTGTACGTTATTGAAGGCAAAACTGAATTCATTTTGATTCTATCTCTAAAGAAACTGAATTAAATTCCAAACACAACAGATTCACCACACAAATGAGATGGTTTTAAAGATATCAACTCTCGAGAGTATTTGAACACAAAGAATGCTATAAAATGAAGGAAATCTGGCGTTCCCATCTACCTTGGAATGTCAAAATAAGACACTTTTAATCAACCATTTGGCATATTCTTTGCCATGATAGTGAAAGGTGGAGAATTTATCTCTTCGACAAAGACAACTCGATGGGACTTACACCTCTTTTACTTTGTCAAGCTCAGAATATAATTTAATGACAAACTCTACCTCAATCAGTGATCCTGATAGCCGGCCGGAAGACCAATAATAAAAGGCCATTTAAGAGGACTCTTGAGGTAGTTACGAGACACATTCATACACGAGGGTATTTTTAAGAATCAGTCAGCTATTCATTAACTAGTTATGACAAGACACAATCACCAAGTGTTGATAGCACAGACTTCTAACACTGTCTCTGTCTCTCTCCATCCATTGCTCTTGGCTGGTCTTCCAGAAAGCATCCCATGTCTATTAAGAGCTGATGTAAGTCCTTGCTGGTCAGCCAATTGTAGTGCATCCACTTGCAGGAGTCCATAGATGAACATCCCTTATAAGTTCGTCCTTATATCTCTCTGAAACTGGTAGACAAATTCACCTACCTAGGAAGCAGTGTTTCTTCAACTGAAAAGGACATCGACACACGGCTAACGAAGGCACGGACAGCTATCGATAAGCTATCAGTCACATGGAAATCAGACCTGACCGATAAAATGAAACGCAGTTTCTTCCAGGCAGTGGTCGTGTCGATACTGCTGTATGGATGCACCACTTGGACGCTACCTAAACGGCTGGAGAAGAAGCTTGACGGCAACTACACAAGAATGTTGCGAGCAATATTAAACAAGTCCAGGTGGCAACACCCCACAAGGCATCAACTATACGGCCACCTGCCTCCCATCACGAAAACTATCCAAGTTAGACGAACCAGGCACGCGGGACACTGCTGGAGGATCAGGGACGAGACCATAAGTGATGTACTCCCTTGGACCCCCACATATGGACGAGCTAAAGCAGGACGACCAGCTAGAACATGCATACAGCAGCTATGTGAGGATACGGGATGTAACCCTGAAGACCTGCCAGAGGCAATGAATGAAAGGGAAAAGTGGCAAGAGAGGGTCAGGGATATCAGTGCTAGTGGCACGACATGATGACGATGATGATCACTCCGTATGAGTTGTGTGTCTTGGGAGATAGGAGGTAAGTAACCGTATGGCCGCTGTTTTGTTGCTTCCGGGTTTTGTTTAAAACATCATGTAGTATTCCCGAGTAGTTCCCAGCTAGCTCTGACTTTATATGTTTTGCAAGCGTCCAGGTAGTGTAACCATAGAGTAGTCCTCAAACACTTATCGCTTGGAAGAATTTCTGTTTTATTTTATCAGGAAGATCAGATTTCCATGTCATTGATAAACTGTCAATAACAATCCTTACCTTCACTAGATGTATGTTGACATCCTTTTCAGTAGATGAGATGTTGCTGCCGAGGTTTGTGAACTGCTCTACTAATTTGAGAGACTTGCCTTTTAAAATGTATATGACTCCTTCATGCTTAAAATACATTAAATCTGTTTTATTGAATTCACGTAGAGAACAATGCCTCTCGTTGCTTGCTCCAGGCTGTGCAGCGAGGATTTGTCTTGAGCAGATGTGTTTGTAAGAAGTGCTAGATCATCTGCATTGTCTCAGTCTGTCATAGTTTCTGTTTGGTATGGTCAGCTTCTTTTGTTTTTTAATGTGAAAGCAATTTCCATTGCCCAGTCGGCTTGGGCTTTAGAATACACCGACTGCATCTCTTCCGAGGGGTAAGACTTCCCTGACGTGTGTCCTGGATATGACACTAAATAATCTAATACTGAGACTTCAGTAATACGGGACCATTAGAAAAGCGGAGTACCCCTTTATTACCACTGCTCCCATTTCCATTTTAATCCAGAGTGGTAGGACTTGACTGGGTCTTATCTAGGGGTCAAATAGAACTAAACTGTATGCTAAACTGAATTATTTAAAATAGAACTGTTTTGACATTTAAAATGTGTACTGATGCTAAACTGAATTGTTCGAAATAGAAAGGTTTTTGACATTGAATCTGTTTTTTTTTAATGCTAAACTGAATTATTTGAAATAGAATCGTTTTAGACATATAAACTCTCAACTTATGATAAACTGAATTGTTTGAAATAGAACTGCTTATATTTATAAAAATGAATTTTACATTAATAACCTGTCATGGTTGATGGGCCATAAAACACTAACCCCATTTTCCATCGTTACATCGATTGTCTTTCATAATAAATAATCTAGCCAGCTTCTAAACACAAGGTGTGAATGCATCTCCTTGCAAGACCCCAGTAACAATTGCTTTGATTTAGCATATCAACTATTGAATGTTATTTATTGCCAAACCCTGTTTGTACATATTTATTAAATATATATGATTTGAAAACACATTTCTGATAACATTTTTAAACGAGCCTGAGCTCATTTTTTTCTTTTACACGCAGTTAAATGGCTGCAAGTATTTTTATTCACTACCAATTATTTGCAAGCACACAGTTAGATGGCCTCTAATATTTTTATAATACTGTCACAATTTAATATCTGTTATTTGATTGCACACATGTTGTCGGTAATTTCATTTTTAAAATTAGTTAGAACAAATTTGTTTGCACACTTGTATTGCTGTTGTTTCTTCTCTGTTAGATGGCTTCAAATATTGCTATCAAACAATTGTAACCCTGTTCAGTATCTATTATTTGTGTAATATTACGGACGGGTGCTCTCGTTGAGAGCGCACGAGCGCATCGGCTGTAGTCAATCAGTGAAGGTGTCACGAGACTAGCGCGTGCAGGCAGAATGATCAGCAAAGTTAGACGTGATTTTAAAATAATCACTGATGAATTATCACGTTTTTCACGACAGTTTCACTGGTGACATCGAATATTCGGGGATCTTTGATTTATTCCCCAAAATCTCTATATAAGAAAACAAGTCACGAGATTTTGGAGAGTTGAAGGCTGCTTTCAAAACAGGCGAATCAAAGGTTCCAAGGCCCTGATCCGTCCTACCAAGTTTGCTACGACCCATCTGTCAGGCGTGTGTCAATAGCCAGCACTCACCGACACCTGCCGTCGCCACCAAGAGGAAGGGAGAAGAAGAACGTAACGAAACGAACTTTTCGAGTTGCAACGATCGTAGCCCTAAGTGAATAATAAACGACTACTATATATTCTTCCCTAACCTTCGAGTTTGAGTATTTCTTTTTCTGCGGACTCCTTTCTTTAAAACACAACACATTGGTCCTATGTTACATTTGTTTGCACACAGTTAAGTGATTACAAGTATTCCTATTTAACTCTACTTTTGAACGCTATTCATTCATTTGCACCATTACTCATTCTTTCACACAAAATTAAATGGTTCCAAATATTGCGAAGTAAAATAAATCATACAATTAAACATCAGTTATTTGTTTACATCAGTTAAATGATCAACAATTCTATTTTTAACAATTGAATTTAGCTTAAGTCCTTTGTTTTTATACAGTTTAAATGTCAAACTGCTCGATTTGACCCAATGATAGCACTCAATCAGGTGCTACCACTCGAAGTCAGAGTGGGCCTGGGAGTGATGGTAATGAAGGAATACTCCACGTTCTTCAAAGTTACAAGACTAGAGGATCAATATGATATTGTTTAATGTCATATCCAGGACACTTGTTGGGGGAAGAGTCTTACCCGTTTGCAGAGATGCAGCTTATGTATTCTACAACCACAACTGACTGGACTAACCAGAGACAATATTGGGATCACTATCAGGAAATAATTTACTATAAAAACGCCGAAGCTTGCAAACCCCACTTCCACAATGGGGAGTAAGCTACGATTTGCCTTATCATAGATCTGTTCTTTAGTGACTTGAAATTAACACTTCTCTTCTTCCTGTTTTTGAATTCGATTTGGAGTAGTATGGTAACATTGATAATAAAGTGAGTGGGACTTTTCGGTAATCCCATGGGTGGCTTTTTTTCATTCTTTCCTAATAAGAACTGGTCACCATCTCCATCTTCTCTTCGTCTGTGCCAACATTTTTCGAGATCCTGCAACGCCAAAATAATCAGGGGACTACGTAAATCTTTACTGACAGAAATGTTAAGGGTTTTCCTTTATTCAGTCCAAATTGGATGAATGTTCTGGTTAGTGTGTCTAAAAGCATTTTAATTACTCTCTGCATTCGTGCGATATTTTTTCTTTCTAAAATTTTCTATCTATATTTCTTAGGATAAGAACTCGTTAATTGATATCATACATAGATCGTCATCCCGAAGAACATAGTTTATTGTCATTTTTCGTCGTCCATACTTAAAAATGTTTGATGAATAGTTTTCAACTTCAATTTCTATAACCACGTGACTCTGGGTTCCCATTAGGAAGGTATAAAAAATTAATGGTAAGTTTCGTAGATATAAAAACAGATACGATATGTTGTGCCTTGAAAATCACGTGTCAAGCCTTGTGATTTCTCGGTACCAAGTGCCCGAGGTTTGTTCTATTTATTCATGTATCCCATTTGCATACCATGCAACAGCTCCATGAATCTGCGAGATTTGTAGCCCTTATTTGGTCTATCACTTCTGACAATTCTGGAAGGTCTACGCAACTCCAGCATTTGTTCTTCTGTCCTTTGTATCGGAGAACTTGGTCTATCTTCATCATCTTTTAAATCTGTTACATCATTTCCGTTTTTCTCCATGATTTGTTCTGTTTTAAATCCCTCTTCCTCAGTTTCCTCGTGTTCCTCCTCGGGCATTTCTACATCTACAGGCTCGAACCTGGCTCAAAACTGGTCAGCTTGAACTAATATTGGCTGCCTTTTTTTTTTCTAGTATAGCCGTGTTCTGTTCTTTTTCTAGAATGAACTTCGCTCTCTCTGGCTCTGCCTCCTTATTTCTTTTATACCAAACCTTTTCCTCCGTAGCAAATGACATGATTATTGGTGCTGTAATTTGTCTGTCCATTAAAATTGATGGGCTCTGCTTTCTATCCACACGAGGAACCGTTCGATAACTTTAGAGTATATCAGGGGTGTATGCCTCAGTATTCTGGTTCAAAGGTGAAAACGCCTTCAAGCTTATTTTTAAAGTTTGGACCATTATTTCCGCTATGCTGTTTTACTGAGAGTGGTATGGGGTGTTTTGTATGGCATACACACTATTTCATTAACTACAACACCAAACTTTCATCGCAGAATTCCGATGCCTTGTCCTTGGCAATGGTCTTAGTTATTCCATTTCTTGCTAATATTGTTCTCAATATTTATCTTACAGTATTAGTTTTCCTATCTCTCACCTTTATTACTTCCAGCTAACCAAAGGAATCAAAAATATACCAATATCTCGGATATGTACTTGGTCCATATAGCCCCTTGTCCATGGTGCCCCCTCTTTGGGCCACGTATGTATTTTGGTTTGTTTAAATGTTTTGATCTCCGTACATTTAGGGCATGTTCTTATGTGTTCCTCAACACTTTACAATACCCCAGCCACCAAACCTGTAATCTCAATCTTCTTTGCGTTGCAGTGACTTCACTATGAATATCGTCGTGCACACTTTTAATTATGCCCTTCCTTAAAATTTGGGACGGCACTATCTGTTTGCATTATATATAATCCCCCTATATACCGTTCGTCACAGTATTTGCATAGAATATTGTAATTTTTATGCTATACACTTCTCCTTCGTTCTGTTGTTGGGTATACTTTTTTTATTTATTAATTTCAGTTGCTGCACGAACTCAATACTTCTTTTTGCAGTTAAATTAACACTATGAAGCTTTTTCAATAATTTATGGTTAAAAAACCGGCCATGTATACATTCTATCAATCGTAGCATGATCAATTCATCTTCTGTGGTCATTTCAACGGTACCAATTATTTCAAGTCCGCAATATCACACTCTTTCTTTCAATCAGTGTACAATAGACTCATCGGGGTGCTGAATTGTTACCAGAAACTTCGTTCTTTCAGCGATGAATAACCTTTTCTTTGGTCTGATGTTCCTTTTTATTACTTCACCAATTTCTTTGAAAGTCAGCTCTTCTAGATTTCTTGGGTAGGTCATCGTTGAAACTTTCTGGATTGCTTCACACCAAGCTGTTGGGAGGAACATGTCAGTAATTTCATTTTGCTCCCCTTCGCTTCGTCTGTCTCTTTGTTTCTTTACCCTAGCCAGCGCCTCAAAGCATCCTCTCCATTTTCTCACATTCTCAAGATCGTCGATTGTGGTCAGACATCCAATCAGCGACGCCATTGTTGTGCCTTGGAAATCGTGATTTCTCGCTACCCAGTGCCCGAGGTTTGCTTTATTTATTCAGGTATCTCACTTGCATACCATGCTACACTATACTTTGATTCTAATCAAAGACACCTACTTTTAATAAAATTCACCATCTATCGGTCATATGGAAGTCAGACCTGATCGATAAAATAAAACGATGTTTTTCCAATGAGTGGTTGTATCGATACTGCTGTATAGATGCACTACACGGACGTTAACTAAACGTATGGAGAAAAAGCTTGACAGCAACTACACAAGAATTCTACGAGCAATATTGAACAAGTCTTGGAGGCAGCACCCCACTAAGCAGCAACTGTACGGCCACCTACAACCCATCACGAAAACTATCCAAGTTAGACATACCAGACATGCGGGATACTGCTGGAGAAGTAGGGACGAACCCATAAATGACGTATTCCTGTAGACCCTTTCACATGAACGAGCAAAGGCAGGACGACCACCTAGAACCTATATACTACAGCTCTATGCCGATACAGGATATAGCCTTGAAGACCTACCAGGAACAACAGACGATAGAGACGGGTGGCGGTAGAGGGTCAGGGAGATCCGTGCAGGCGGGGCGACATGATGGTGATGATGATTGTGGCAGTCATCGAAAACAAACGAGAATTTAGCGTTAAGCTTTTTTATCAAGTTTTATTTACCGGTGAACGAGATTTTGCAATGTGTTTATGGGTGGTTTAAAAACGGTTCAAACTCCCTGATAGTATTATCTGTGTATGGGTAATTTCAACTAACTTTGGTCTGTATACACGGACTACACCTATAGAGACTTGAGGCAATTTGTCCACACTCACAGTTACGATATCTGAATATCAGATCTTGTTTGGTAAAGGAGATTGAGATTCGATGCCCAATGCCATCGGGATACCCATAAAATAGCTTCTTATTTGGTCTTCTGCAATTTTCACTCTCTAAACCAGAGAGAATGTAACCTATTATATCTAAATGTCTTCGCAAAGGATTATTGTATTGAAATCCGGGACTTCGTCACTGCGCACTTTGAAATCCATTGTTGAATCCTTCTTGGTTAATTCTTTTGGATGATTAGGTCTTTTGGTTGTGTACTGATGAGATTATAAAGCCTAATCCCAATCAAGTAGGATTAAAAAGAAACTTCACATTGTCGTAGGTGCTTAGAATAAGCTTACTGTATCCCCTGCTAAAAGGTAAAACCACCTCAAAAAGAGATGTCCTGAGTTATCCATTAAACTGCATTCGATGATAAAGCTGAATATCTGGAGATCTGGGGGTTGTCACGTTTTCATTGACATAATTTCCAGGTCGTCTCTTACCCGGGGTGCTTGTCCGTCTAAATATCTTATCTCTATGTTAAATAGTTGTTAAGTATCCTCCATGTTCGATAGAACCGTGTACCAAAAAAAAAAATGAACAACTAAGAAACAACAACACAAAAATTTCAATATGAATGTACAATGAATGCGGTTCCGTAACTTTTTGACATAAAATAACCCTAAACAGGTTGAATTGACTTAAAAATCAATCAACCAGTTTATCAAAAATATCGAAGCAATGAAAGCAATTAAAATATTAAGTATCAGTGACATAAAATTTTCTTATAAAAGCTTGAATCAAACTACTTTAGAAAACATTACAGAAGATTTGCTAAAATATACTATAAAAAAGGTGAAAAGAATATGGGAAGTCCCATAGCTGACGTACTTGGCTACGATATCGTAATATGTAAGTTCGAACCTCAGTTGCGCTATTACGTTCATTGGGGACTAATATCATGGAGAAAAGACTTAATATCCTTATCTCACCAACTATGAGTTCACAAGTATCCCAACGGTTCCTCTTCTAGGAACGGTTTTGACATTAAATAATCCATGAAGGTTGGTATGCCATTAAACAAAGAAACCAAATCAAATTGAACAATGTGATGTTTTTGAGTGAAATTCTGTACCAAATTATGGAAAGCATTTACGTTGATTATTCTATTTTCGCGAAAGGCCTGTGGATAGTATATTGTGAATTCAACGAAATGTCAGCAATGGTAAAAGGTTTACAAATCAAAAATCAAATCTCATGACAATCTAGATGATGTTCTCCCTCAGTTGGTTGCCCAATCCGCTGGGGCTATGTAATACACCGACAGCACAGAATACCCCTTAATTCCCATCGCTCCAAGGTCCATTCTGACCGGAGTGGTAGCACCTGATAGGGTTCTATCTATTGGTCAAATCGAACTAAACTGTGTACTTAAGCTAAACTGAATTGCTTGAAACAGGACTGTTTTGATAGTTAAACTGCGTACTTATGCTAAACTGAATTGTTCAAAATAAAAATGTTTTTGATATTAAAACTTTACTCACGCTAAACTGAATTGTTTGAAAAAGAAGTGTTTTGACATTTAACTGTGTGTAAACCAAAAACTATTCTTACACTAAACTGGAATGTTTGAATTTGAACTGTTTGACAAAACAGAAAAGCTTGAAATATTTCTTTGACAATTAAACTGTGTAATTATGCTGAAGTAAATTGTTTGAAATAAAACTGTTAATTTGTATAAAAATAGATTTGGCGTTGAATAAGCTAAAACGGTTGATATGCCATAAAACCCAAGCAAACAAACAAACGAAATAAAAGCAAATTCATCATTCTTTAGAATAACTAACAGAACCAGAAACTTGATAAAATGGAAATGGTTTACGTACAGTAAAAAAAAAACACTATTTTAAAAGCGATGCGTCTCTTTTAATATAGAGTTAAAGAAGTAGCTTAATTCGGGAAAACTTGATGTTTCATTTTGAACCCATCTAGTATATATTCTAAATTCCAACGACATTAGTGAGTTCCGTCTCTTTAAATAAAGGAAACAATCCTTTTCTTCAGAGAAGAGGAGAAAATTTCAGCCTCACCGGAGACAGCTGCCATAAAGAGATGACCTTCACCAAAGGAAAAATAGCCTCGATCCATTCCTTTCGAGATCTCGAAGGAAGCTTGCTCTTTTGAAGACGAGTTGTTCTGCGCTTCTCTCGACCTGCCCTTTAAATCACTGTCTTTTAACTTTCCACGTCATTTCTATCGCCTTATTCCACGCTTATAATTTGGCGATTTCTCTTTAAAAGCCAAAAGGACAGTTTTTCTTAACTCTCTCCAAAAGTTTAAGCGCCAAATAAAATTAAAATTACACTAAGTCTAAAGAGACTGAAAGAAATCGCTGTCAAAGAACTTTGTAAAATTATTTTCTTTCAAATTTTTTTTCTGTCAAATATTTTCTTTCTGTTGGGGGAAAAACACATTTTTCACTATCACAAAGGAAATTATGATATTCTTCAAAAATTTAATTGCTAGAGACGAGAAATCTGATAAGATATGAAATGGGTAATTTTTTTTCGACAAAAACATCAGGGTGAGACAAACGTTTTGCAATATTTTTGTTACGTTGATATTAAAAATTTACTCACGCTAAGCTGAATTGTTTGAAAAAGAAGTGTTTTGACATTTAACTGTGTGTAAACCAAAACTATTCTTACACTAAACTGAAATGTTTGAATTTGAACTGTTTGACAAAACAGAATATCTTGAAATAAAAATTTCTTTGACAATTAAACTGTGTAATTATGCTAAAGTAAATTGTTTGAAATAAAACTTTTAATTTGTATAAAAATGGATTTGGCGTTAAGTAAGCTAAAAAGGTTGAATTCCGCTGGTTTGGAATCTTATAAATAAATTTTTTTTCTTCGTTGAAATTCTGATGAACGTTAAACGCAAACATCTAAATCAAAGAATCTCTTCCATAAGATCTTCGTGATTAGTTGTTGGATTATTATCTGTATTCTTAATTATAAGATTCTAAAATGATGTAAGACATTTATATCAAAACTTTATTAGCAACAGCATGAAGAACGGCAGAGAAAGATTGACATCACAATGTTTATCGTTTCTCTGCAAATGGCATGAGAGTATTCAGAATGTCATGGCTCTGTCGAATGGGGCTGCAGAATACACCGACTTCATTTCTACAGAGGGGTAAAACTCCCCCAACGACTGTCCCGTATCTGACACTAAACAATCCAAGAGTGAGGTTCCAGTAATGCTGGAGCTTTGGAGAATGCGGAGCACCCTTTCATTGCTATCGCTCCCATGTCCGCTTTGGCCCGGAATGGTAGCACCTGATAGGGCCCCATCTATTAATCAAATTGAACTAAACTGTGTGTTTATGCTAAACTGAACTCTTGGAAGTACGACTGTTTTTGACATGTAAACTGTGTACTTATACTAAAGTGAACTGATTGAAATAGAACTATTTTTATATTTAAGCTGTGTGTGAACAAAAATGTTTACTCATGATCATCTGAATTGCTTAAAATAGAACCTTTTTTGTGTATAAAAATTGATTTGGCATTAAATAATCCACAGTGGTGGATATGCCATAAAACCAAACCAAAACATACAAAATTAGAATGTTATACAAAACGAAAATATTTGCAAGCTGAAGCCATGTCGCTATTATAATATGGTTGCACAATTTGAACTCTAACGCAGCGCTTGAAGAAAAAGCTAGATAGGAACTTAAAAAGAATGCGGCGTTCTTTTTTTACATAAACCTGGACGCAATACCTCACAAAACATCTTTTCTATAGCCACTCACCTCTTATCTTACAAATAAATAAAGTAAAACAGGAAAGACTTCCAGGGTAGTGCTGGAGAAACAATAACGAACCCGTAGTGACATTCTCCAATGAACACTCCCACATAAACAAAACAGTCTTGATCAACAATCAAAAACTTATTCATCAGTTCTATCTGAACACAAGATGCTGAGGAGAGGACTTACCAATAACAAAAACTGATTGGGATGGATTTTTTCATTTTATTTTAGCGATTCATATGTAGAATTACATACCGGATTGTGCTTTTATTACCTTTGCAAATAAAACAGTATAAAAATCAAAAATACCAAGTTAATATTTGTTAAACCCAGTTTTTCTTAAAAAATGTGTGCAAATTATAATCATCTATTAAATAAAGTTTTTTTTTTTCTAAGTGATAAATAACACACATTGCAATATCTTTAGTGCATTAATAACATGGGCTGTTCTTAGGAAAATCTAACTCAGCAACATTTTAATAGACACATCGTTAATAAATAAAATGCCAATTAAAATTAAATTAGAAATGCATGATATTGATGATGTCAATAACTAAAAGAATTATGATGTTTTCAAAATAGTTTCCTTTACAAAGAGACATATATTCGATTATAACACTTACACCCAAATACTCACACATATATTATTTTTCGAATTTTCACATTTCTTCATCACACACTTTATATGATGTTAATAACATGTTTCATTTTTATAAGTATTTCCATACAAACAAAATCTGAGAAAAACTTTCATGATAAATATAGGTTACTTTTTAAATTCCTTTACGAATAAATCATGTAATTGATGCCGAATTAAATAGGAGGTAATTTCAAACGCTGGGGGCAGTGTCTAGAATAAGATTTCACTCCTAAAAACCATTGTCCTGGGTATGACACTAATGTGAATCCTGAAATGAAATTCCAATGGTGTTCTCAATAGTCCTGTAGTCGTAGTTAGTGATACGGTCTCGACTGTGCTTTAAATAGATCTGTTTGAGAAAATGAAATATTTACTTTCTGGAGAGACAATAAATAATTGTCTTTCTTGGAGGCTTGGGGCTTTGTCTTTTGATATCTTTTGCTAACAGGTCAATCCCATAATCCACCTCATTCCTTGTACATCCTCGATTTTGGAACGATTTAGAAGTGCCTCTTTTTTTCTTAGTTCGTTGAACAGAAGTGAGACTTTTTCTCCACCCAAAGTTAGAGACTTTCTCTCGCTTCATGAATGAAATATAAAGTCATCATGACCAAACCATCATAGATAAATAAAACGTCCACCATTTTTGCACACCTTTTCATAAACTGCTTGTTTATCATTTCTGTGTGGTTGTGAATATTTCTTGTGAGGTTATGTAAATTAACTTACTTTGTCTTACTTCCGTTTATTTAGTGTTTGTGAATCATGGGCTATACTAATGCTAATATAGAAGCTTGTAGAGTGGGATGTGACTAATCATCCGACCTAGTTCTAACCATCCCCAATCAACTATTTTAAATGATTGCTGAGATAAATTTTCTACTAAATATAACTCGAAACCATGAGATGACTCTAGTAGAAAATAATCAATAAGGTTAAACTCGCCATAAAATCAACGAATTAACCAGAATGGATTCTGAGGCGATGAGAGTTATAGAATTTGGATTTTAATCAAATCGAGCGAATAATAAGAAACGAATCATGTAATAAATTGTTAAAGTAATGTATGTATTTTTGGTTGGTTGGGTTTTATGGCATATCAACCTTTGTGGGGTATTTAACGCCAAATCCCTTTTTATGAAAATAATTTTATTTCAAACAATTCAGTTAAGCATAAGTACGCAGTATATATGTAATTACAGTTTAATTGTGAAAAACATTTCTATTTCAAGTAATTCAGTTTAGTCAAGCAGTTCTAATTCAGTTTAGTATAAGTACATATTTTGTTTACACCCAGTTAAATGTCAGAACAGTTCTATATTAAACAATTCAGTTTAGACGAAATACAGTTCCAATGTCAATAAAGAGTTCATTTCAAATAATTCAGTTTAGGATAAGCACACAGTTTAAATCTAAGTACACAGTTTACTTTTTAGTCAAACAGTTTTAATTCAGATAATTCACTTTAGTATAATAACGGGTTTCGTTTGCGCACAGTTAAATGTCAAAACAGTTCTATATTAAACAAATTAGATTAATCTAAGTACAGTTTCAATGTCAAAAAACAATGCTATTTCAAATAATTCAGTTTAGCATAAGATGGAAATTTAAATGTAAGTACGGTTTAATTGTCAAAAACATTTCTATTTCAAGCTATTCAGTTTAGTCAAACAATTCAGTTTAGCATAATTATGCCGTTAGTTTTATTTAACCTATAGATAGGGCCCAGCAGGTGCTAGCACGCCGGGACAGAGTGAACATGAGAGCAATGGCAATAAAGGGGTGCTCAGCATCCCCAAAGCCCAAGCATTACTGGAACCACACCATCAGATTGTTTAGTGTCATATCTAGGACACTCATGGGGGGGCGTCTTACCTCTCTGCAGAGGCGCAGTCAGTGTATTCTACCGCCCCAGCTGACTGGGCAAGTATTTATTTTTAATCAAAATAATAAACAATGATATATATATATATATATATATATATATATATATATATATATATATATATATATATATATATATATTACTAACAGCAAAACAAAATGGATGAAAAAGAAACTAAAGAAGAAAGTATCATACTTAAATTCCCTCTATTAAAACGGTGGATCATATCAGATGTAAAAAGAAAAATTTCCAAAAACTCTTGAGGAATTTTGAAGTCATGACAAACGTGACATCAGAATTTTCTCACATTTAAGCAACGAAAAATATTTTATAATAAACCCTTACAACTTACATATCAAAAAACAAAAAAATTCTATTGGTGGTTTTTAGAGAATATAAAGGAAATCCGAGGACATATATATATATATATATATATATATATATATATATATATATATATATATATATATACATATATATATATAGGAGTGTGTGCGTTTGCGTATATATGTGTGGAGGTAGGTATGGAGGTATACAATTAATGCATTGAGATAGATAGATAGATAGATTGATAGATAGATAGATAGATAGATGAGGATCTGTGTTTACCTTTGCATAGATAGATAGATAGATAGATAGATAGATAGATAGATATACCTTGCTTTGTTTTGCTTTTTGTTTGTTTTTATTTATACTGAAAGCCATTTTTCCACTCAATTTTCAATTTTAAACAAAAAAAGAGTATTACGTTCACTTTCGGGCAAATACCTTTGGGAAAGGTATGAAACCCCTCATCCTCCCAGCTATGGGTTAATTAATACCACTACTGTTCTTCTAGGAGAATGGCTTTGGCATTAAATAAACTACAAAGTTTGATAAGTCATTAAACAAAGAAACCAAACCAAACCAAAAAAAGAGCTCGATAAATATTTAGAAGTTTCATAGCAAGCTTTTTTCAAAACCAAGGAAATTTTAGTAGACAGTATTTAAACTGGTAAGGTTAGTTTTGTTTTGTAATTCCTATGATTCTAACTTGACATCTTCTAACTAGAACTGCATGAATTTAACTTAAGGAAAAAAATCTCTGAGAATGCAATTCGGAAAATAAAATCTACTCTGAAGCTATTTTCTGAGAAATAGCTACAAGTTGAAATAATTTAGATATGAATTAACATTGACAACAAAAACAACAACAACAACAACAACAAGGTAATTTTAACCTATAACCTTGTTGGCCGGGGCTGTAGAATACACACACAACACTTCTGCAAAGAGGTAAGACCCCCACCTTCAAAGGGGTGTCCGAGATATGACAACATCTGATACTTAGGCTATATTTATTAACTTTTCGTGAATGTTGAGTACCTATCCATGGCCAGTAATTCTGGGTCTATTCTAACTCGGATTGGTAGTACTTATTTGGGGGCAATCAATGGGCCATATAGAAATTCTCAATTATTGACTAATGATCATAATTACTGGTTTGAAACAACACAGCTATGTGCAAATTACCTCTATTACATAAGAATACTTAAAAATGGAATTACATGTGTTAAACAGCAATACTTAAAACTATTTGTGTGCAAACAATAGATTGATATTAAATAGAATTATTTTTACTCGAAACTATTTCGCAGTATGCAAACAAAAATGCTACCTACAAATTATTAGCTAAAAACCATATACATATAAAAACTGGATTTGTCATTAAATAACCCTCAAGGGTTGCTATGCCATAAAACACTAACCAAAGAGATAATCTAACTTACTAAATCATTTGACTTCATCAGGAGGGAAGTAAATGAATAAATGAATAAAAGTGATAATGTGGACCCCACCGGTGAGAAATGGCTAAATTGCTGATCTGCGTCCTTGAAGAAATCAAGTTCCATCTCCAGTTGTGAAGATATTTTTATTTCCGATCTAATACTCTTAGGAAAGGTATTTATTCTCTTATCTATCCAACTATGGGTTAAATAGCCTCACTGCAGTTCTTCAACAAAGATGGCTTGGTTACTGAAATAACACACAGGGTTTGGTATGCCATTAAACAAAGATATCAGATCAAAGTAAAAATATTAAGGGACTATATATAAAAATTGTCAAGGGCTAGAAAAAATCCTCCACCATCTTAAACTTATTAAATGGTTTTGTTATTTTTGGTTTTGTTATTTTTTCTTTCTTTTTTTTTCTTTTTTCTTTTATTTATTTATTTATTTTTGTGCTGAAAGTTTAATAATTCTTATTTGTGAAGAAGCAAATATGAATATTATATCCTGGTAAGAAAATTGTAAAATTAATGACAACACATACAGCACATGTACGTGTATAACGGGCAACTGGAGAGATTTTTATTTAATGAGTTTTTTTTTATTAAAAGGACAAATTCTTAACTGCAGAAAAAGATATAGTCTGTAAAAAAAGTAAAGTTGGTGACCTAATTCGATGGTGACCCGAAGGCTCCGTTTTTACTTGCACCGAGGTGTAGGGGAGGGAGCGGCTCCATTTCGAGGATTGCTTCACTTTACCCTTGATCCTCACTTTATAATGCTGAGTGCTAAGCAAGTCTTTGGTATGACTCGACCTGGAATTGAACCCCGATATGCCGAATCATTGGTGATCACAAAAATCATTGGGCCAATGGGCCGTTCTATAGTCCGTAAAATGACTTATACTGAATCAAGTGTTGTATTTCCCTAAATTGATTGTCGCATTTGTTTATTTAGTACAGAAGGCAAGAAAGGAAACTGTGAATAATGATTATGAAAGGAAACAGAAAAAAAAAAGAAAGTAAAACTGGTGCATAATAGAATGGGGATATCGATTCTTTGAAATGTAGCGTAGCATTCAATTTAAGTGCTTAGCTATTGAACGCGTAGAAAAACTACACGGGTAAACCAGTACGATTGACAGTAATTGAACTCGGGGTCAATCTGAAACCACGACTCTCTTTGGATGGTTTCAGTCATATTGCTGAAACGGTTCTCGTGTTAGAAGTAAGTTAGTCAGTTGATAAGAAATACTTAACTCACCAGTGTGAACGCTCCATCTTTCATTCTAATTACCTGTTTAGTCGCTCGGTTGATGAAAGGAAGAGTCGCTAATAAATAATAAAACTAATATGGTGCACATAAAATTGTGTTGGTGTTGACATTTCTCAAGCCAACAGAGAAGATTCGGAGGTGTTAAGAGAAGACAACGAAAAGAAACAAAGATGATGGCATGATAGTAACACGAGGTGACAAGACGACCGACCGGAAAAGAAGCCAAGTGAAGAGATGAGAGTTGCCCAATCGAAGATTATAGGCCTAATATCATAGAACAACCAAGAGTAAGAGATGTAGGATGTATGAACTGTAGATGTATGCAACAAAACATTTGCCTGATCAGTAGATCGAAACAAAGAACAGTCAGTGAGAAAGAAAGAAAGAATGAAAGACGGAAAGAAAGAATCAAGGAAGGAAATACCGAAGACAGAAAACCAGATAAAAAAAAATAAGAACGAAAAATACATAAAAAAGAATGACAAACAATCAAAATGAAAAAAACAAGATGAAAAAATATAAGGAAAAATATATTTTAAATTAAAACCTTAAAAAAAAAGATTAACTTCATAAATCAGACAGATGAATGTCCCGTTTGTTTTTTTTTCTTTAATGGCAATTCAACCTCCGTGGGTTATTTAATACCAAAGTGATCCCTGTATAAAAAAAGTAGTGATACTATTTAAGGGTGTCCATTCTTTTCTCTCGAGTATTAGTCTGGTTGAAAACGTAACAGCGTGACTGGAGTCCGAACTCGTTTTCTTTGAGGCCACAGTCCAGCACATTGGCTATCACACCAACAGGACTTCCCCTTGTAATATGTTTATGTTACCTTTCTGGAAATCGTTAGTGAAAAAAAAACCTCAATAGCATTTTGGTCTAATTTTTTCAAAAACAAAATATCTATTATTTAATAAGCTTTTTTTTTTCTAAATGTATTTTGCTTCACCATTTCACGAACAAATTGAAATGTTTAATAATTCAGATATTTCAATGGTTTGTACAGTGTACTTTGTCAACGTTCTACTTTATTCGAACACATAGATTTCATCAAATTTGTATTTGACTTTCGTTTCTTGTATTAATTTCGAATAATATTTTTCAACCTCAACTCTAAAAGAATCTAAAGGATCCAGTACTCATTTTAAATTGTATTTCTACTTGGAAATTTTAAACCATTTAATTCCTTATATTTCTTCTTTTTTTTATTCTTAGCTGATTTTAATTGATTTATTCGATTTTCGTGATTGCATTTGGGACTCTTGTCGGTCATTTTGAATGAAATATAAAGTAAAACAAAAAGTTTAATGAATACAAATCAATTCCTCATTGAGGGTCCACGATGTATGCTTTTTTTTTAAATTCTACATTCTTATAATTCTTTCTTGCTTACGTTCCCTGCAGTTTTCTGATTAATGCGTAAACTGGTCGATAAAATCGATTCTTATTGAATTTATTTTGATTTCTAATCGATATTTTAACACGGGCAACGTTTTTCCTTTTCAAAACCGTCATTGTTAATTCTATTTGTTACTGTAAAAAGAATGACTGTATTCCAGTTTTCAAGTTGAACCTTGTTGACATTCGAGTTCAACAAGTTCTAATTCGTTTTAATTATTTGCTGTTTTCCACTTTATTTGATTGGGTAAAAAGTTTAAATCCTAAGCACAGGTTAAAATTCGTTTTTTGGATTTTTTTTTTTCATTTTGTTCATCGACATCGCCTTTATTCGTCATTGCTTGATAACTGTTGTGCTATTTTTACATTATATAGCAATACAAAGATAGTTAGACAAGGTCTAATGGTTAGCAAGCTTGTCCCGTGGATCAGTTGCGACTGAGAAGTGAGATTGATTCTCACTGAGTGTCTTATTCTTCAGACCTAAAGCGAATCAAATCTATCTGAAGTAAATGATTACGACTGAATAGCGATAAGGAATCTCAGTAGATACTGACATTGTGCGAAGTCGCCCTGTTAAAGAAACTGTAGTAAACTGACTATATCACTTGCAGCGGGGAAAGAATTCCCCGAAAGAGAGTGTCCCCGGTATTTCAATAATTTAATCTGATGATCAGGCCTCATATATAGGATATATAAAGTACTCTTTCATTGTCATTACTCCTATAACTCCTCTGACTTGGAGCCCGAGTACTAATTGAGGTCCCATCTATGGGTCACATATATCCGTTTAAAAACATTAGTATAAAAAATACTTGATACCATATAACTGTGAACTATATGAAAAGATCAGATTTTATTTTATAAAATATTATATCAAATAACACAGACTAAAGAAACTAAATAAGAAAATATAAACATATTGCACTTATTTTTATGTTATTTCTATTAATCCTTGCACAAAATTATTGATTGCTTTTGATACATCTGCGAATCAAACAATAAAATGTCCAAATCGGCTGTGGCTGCAGAATCCACATGCAGATGGGTAAGACTCTCCCAACAAGTGTCTTGATATGACTCTAAACAATTATGATGTTGAGATTTCAGTAATGCTGGACCCTTAGGAAATGCAGAGTACCCCTACATTGCCTTTGTACCAAGGTCCACTCTGACCCGGAGTGGTAGTTTCTGATAGGATCCAATCTATGAGTGAAATAGAATTAAACTGCAATCACGCTAAACTGAGTTGTTTGAAATTAACTGTTTTTCATAAAACTGTGTTTAAAGTGTGAACTTATGCTAAACTGAATTGTTTGAACAAAAACTCTTTACATTTAATTGTGTGTAAACAAAAAAGTTTTTTACACCACCGTCAGCTGATACTCTTCCGTTGGAGCCCGAATGAAAGCTGCGCAGTGAGAGTATAAGACAAGACACGAATAGTTGGGCAAGATGATCCACTGGGAATTCTGCAAAAGGTTTAAATTTGACCATACAAACAAATGGTATATGCACAACCCAGAATCAGTCCTGGAAAATGAGATGCACAAAATCCTCTGGGATTTTGAGATACAAATGGATCTTCTAATCTCGGCCTGACAACCAGACTTATTGATAGTCAAAAGAAAACCTGCCTAAAAGTGGACTATCCGTTCCAACAGACCATAGGGTAAAACTGAAGGAAGGCGAAGAGATAAATATCTGGACGTTGGTAGAGAATTGAAAATACTATGAAACATGAAAGTGATGGTCATACCAATTGTAACTGGCGCTTTCGTTACAGTCACCAAAGGACTGGTACAGGGACTGGAGGACACGAAACACGAGAAAGATTAGGGACCATCCAAACTACAGCATTGTTGAGATCGGCCAGAATACTCAGAAGAGACCTGATATACTTTAGTAGACTTGTCACTCTGACTGCCGTTGAAAATGTTCGCTAACGCTGGTATGAAAAACACCTAAATGATTAACCTAGTAATAATGATAACAATGATAATAATAGAATAAACGTGTCTTTCTTTATAAGGAACCGGACTATTTGGCTCTGTCATTTTGACAAAGGTGTTTTTTGTGCTGAGCTTTTTGACGCCAATTCGATAGGTCAGAGTAATGTTTGTACTGTACCAGAATCGAACTATAGTAACCTACGAGCAGCGAAACGGACCAAGTAATGGGAACCAATTAACAGCAAACGACGGGTAACGCAACAGGAAAAGTAGTGTGAAACGAATAACAGCAAACGACGAGCAATGCAATGGACAAAGTAATGTAAAAAGAATAACAGCAAACGACGGGCAACGCAACCGACAATGTAATGTGAAACCAATAACAGCAAACGGCGGGCAACGCAACGGACAATGTAATGTGAAACGAATAACAGCAAACGACAGGCAACGCAACGGACAATGTAATGGGAAACAAATAACAGCTAATGACGGGCAACGTGACGGACAATGTAATGGGAAACGAATAACAGCAAACGGCGAGCAATTCAACGGACAAAGTAATGTAAAAAGAATAACAGCAAACGACGGGCAATGCAACCGACAATGTAAAGTGAAACCTATAACAGCAAACGTCGGGCAACGAAACGGACAATGTAATGTGAAACGAATAACAGCAAACGACGGGCAACGCAACGGACAATGTAGTGTGAAACGAATAACAGCAAACGGCAGGCAACGCAACGGACAATGTAATGTGAAACGAATAACAGCAAACGACGGGCAACGCAACGGACAATGTAATATGAAACGAATAACAGCAAACGACGGGTAATGCGACAGCCAATGTAATGTGAAACGAATAACAGCTAATGACGGGCAACGCGGCGGACAAAGTAATATAAAACGAATAACAGCAAACGACGGGCAACGCAACGGGAAAACTAATGTGAAACGAATAACAGCAAACAACAACCAGCGCAACGGACAATGTAATGTGAAACGAATAAAAACAAACGACGGGTAATGCAACGGACAATGTAATGTGAAACGAATAAAAACAAACGACGGGTAATGCAACGGACAATGTAATGTGAAACGAATAACAGCAAACAACCAGCGTAACGGACGAAGTTATATGAACTGAATGACAACAACAGATAACTGAGCAACAGTAACTCTCGAATAACATATGTTAACTTATTTCGGGGTTAGGGTTTGAGTAAATGTTTCGCTGGGGATAATCCAAATAAAAAATACTTAAAATATATTAGAGCTGGTAAATTCATATTGAATATAGTAAAACAGTTTTAATCACAGGCTCTACTGGAATATTTGCGTTCTTTGGCCAATGACATGTGTTAAATATTTAATATTCATTTTACCTAATTGATTTCAGTAATGTTCTAAGGAAGAAATTCAATTCTCTTTTTACAATCAGTATTTTTTCCATTCCTTATAATGTTAATCTATCTGAAGATATACTAAAAGCACGAAAACAGTTCAGTGCCAAAACGGTACCACGCAAAATATGGAGGTGCTCAGTACTCAGCCGTAAAACCTTGGCGCTAAAGTGTACCGGAGCCATTCATTTGTTGAGTAGCCTATAGAATGAATCTCCTTTACTGATATCTTTTTAAAAAGAATTTACTTTTTCAGGCGTTTGCATTACCCAAGAGTGAAATACTTTAAAATCATAACATTTATATATTTGTACATAAAACTTTTGTCAAGACCCTTATAGAATTATTAGAAATATTAGATCCCTTTCTGGGATGAACATGACAAGTATAATTTCCACATCGATAAAATGGTTCACTTTCGTAAAAATTAGAACAATAGACAAAATACGCCGTTAATTATGAACAGACATTTCAGAACAGTTGAAGTTATCTTGGAACCGGAATTGGTTATTCCCGAACAAAAATGGTTCCATTTCACGATATTAAAAGAAGTGCTGATTATTCCAGAGATTCTAAAAAGAACCCTTCATAGAGAACATGTCAATCGTTTGCTTCTATTATTTTGTGAAAATAACACAAAGAAACAGAAATCATTGTTTTGGACCGACATCTTCTCGAAGATCAATCAAATAGAAAGTTCTTTAAGAATGGCTAATCGTTATATTTTCACTGTTTTCATTGTATTTATCTACAAAGAGTAGCTTATTAACTAGTTAATTAATTTTAATGGCATATCAATCAGTCTAGGGTTATTTTTTGCTTGGAAGTCAGGGAATCCCGTACTTTGTAGGTCTGTTTATCATTTGTTGTATATTTTCTAGAGATTTTTTTCCTACAGTATTTTCTAAAGATGTTTTTTTCCTACAGATTTTTTTTTCCTCAAGTATTCCTATCAAGATATTTTTTCTCTTATTTTATTCCAATCGAATAATAATAATAATAATAATAATAATAATTATAATATATATATATATATATATAAGCAAGTTTTGTTAAAGTCGTCGGAACACTGCTTATTATTTCTAATTTAAATCTACATGGTAAAGGAATTGCCCCATATCTTCTGCCTGCCCAAAAGTTTTTGACCATACTTTTGGTCGTCATCTGGGGTAGTGTACTTTTGAGTTGACTGTTGAGTTTTTACTGTTTTAATAATTTGTAGCGTTTTGTTTTGAAGTTGTCGGTTGGAATATTTTATTTTAAAATGTTCGCTTGGAAAAAAGGTTTTTTAATAGAATTAGTGATTTTTAGTTATTAAAAATATTTAACATGTCGATTCCTATGTTGAATGCTATTTTATTTATGTTTGTTTTTTTGTGCATATTGCTTCGTAGATTTGTAATCGTTTTTTGTTATTGTTTTATTCCTTTACTATCTAGATCCAGACACGAGAAAAATAGCAAGAAGTTTTGAAAAAATAAAATAAAAAATGATAAACAAACAGTGTTTTATCGTCTTTAATAAAACTCGCTTGAATTATTTTGCTGCCTAAACATACACTCTTCAAAATTAATGACCCTGCAGTAAAAATGGAAAATACCACGAAAATGTTCCGGAAACATCTAATAGAATGGCAAATTACATCAGCCGAAGCCGAAATCCACTTGCCCAGTCAGCTGGGGGTGTACAATACACTGACTGCACCTCTGCCGAAGGGTAAGACCCCTCCTTAAAGAGTTTCCTGGGTATGACACTAAACAATCTGATGGCGAGGTTCCAGCAGTGCTGGAGCTTTGAGGAATGCGGAGTACCCCTTCATTACCATCGCTCCCAGGTCAACTCTGGCCCGGAGTGGTAGCACCTGATAGGACCCTATCTATGGGTTAAATAGAACTAACAGCATACTTATGCTAAAATGAATTGTTCGAGTAAACTGAATAGCTTGTAATATCCTCAGTGACAAAACAAAATTTCACCAAAAACCCCACCGACCAACTTAAAAACACATTACCAAAATTATCACAGCCAATAACGCTGAAATTAGATACAATAAACTAAAAAAAAAGCAACTGGAGATTACAAACCCGGATACATATATGGTAAAATAAAACCCCTCAAACAAGTTAACCCAATTAGACCAATTATTTCACCGATCCCTGCTCCTGTATACTACGTATCAAAAATCCTCAACAATATAATAGTACTATATATTCCAAATAAATACAGTATCAAATCAACACATGAATTCATACAAATTCTAAACTCTACCCTTTCCAAGAAATGCATTACTTGATGTCAAAATCTTTTTACTAACGTTCCAGTTTACGAAGCCATAAGAATAATTAAAGAAAACGTCCATAATCACTCCTCAATTCTTCCTCCGGCGATACAACCAAAAGTTCTCGAAAAACTTCTCCTTACCTGTACCACAAAAGTCCCATTCTATGATCCCTCTGACAATACATATATACAAATTGACGGCATTTCGATTGGATCGCTCCTTGGTCATACCATCTCCGAATTCTACGTGTTCCACAACGAAAATAAAGTATTTAAAACATCAATAACTAAACCCTAGATATATGCCCACAATGTAGACAATATTTTTTATCGCAACACAC
Organism: Sepioteuthis lessoniana; assembly: GCA_963585895.1. Taxonomy (NCBI): domain Eukaryota; kingdom Metazoa; phylum Mollusca; class Cephalopoda; order Myopsida; family Loliginidae; genus Sepioteuthis; species Sepioteuthis lessoniana. The sequence goes on along the minus strand of CAUZXS010004297.1, from coordinate 14,431 downwards.
TCCTGCGACGAAATTAACAAACTTAAACAAACTCGAGAAAAAACTCCATACGAAACTTCACCACCGAAATCAACATTAATTTTAAAAAAATCCCTTTCCTTGATGTACTTACAGATTCCACTAATAATTACAGATTCACTACATCTTCATATAAAAAGCCTACCAATGACTATTTGACCCTACTTACCCATCTCAGTGAATGTTCCCAAAAATATCTAAAAAAAAAAACAATAATAAAAACTTAATTTATTGAGTATTTTAGATCTCCTCACCTAAGACAATACTTTACAAAGAACCTACGAACATAAAACATACCCTTGTTAATAATAATTTTCCTAATAAACTAGATGATCTACAAATAAAACTATATCTTCAAAACATTAACAAAAATAATAACACTACCAACTATAACAACACTAACAAAATAAATCTATATTACAGAAATCAAATGCACTAAAACTACAAATTAGACAAACAAGTAATAACCAACATTATAAAATGGAACATTAAACCTATCGAAAAAAAAAAATAAATAAATAAAACTTATAACCTACTACACTAAATTTAAAGCACCAAACCTTACCGTTAAAAATAACACCAATTCCGTTAAAAAACACCTAAACCAAACATAGTTTATGAATGTATATATCAATTTCGAGAGTGCCTCCCAAAAAAACAAAAATAATTTTTACATTTGCTATTCAACCATTAAGTTTTCTCGACGTCTTATTTATCACCTTTCTGAAAATAGTGCCATAAAACATTTAATTATAAACACAATAGCATTAACCAACTTACATCTTCCGATGTAAGAAAGATTCTCACATATAAAACAATAATGAAAAATGATTAAAAATCCTAGAAGCAAAATGCATTAAAAACTTTTAAAAATTTAAAATAAAATAGCATTTAACACAGGCACCAACATATTAACTATTTTAATGACTAAAAACCACTAACTCTATTTGTAAAACTTTTTCCGAGCGAACGTTTTAAAACAAAAACTGAAAACGTTCCAGCCGACATCAAAACAAAACGCTTGAAATTATTTAAACACTATAAAACTCAAGAGTCAACTCAAAACTACACTACCCCGGATAACGACCAATGGTCGAAAACGCATGGGTGGAAGATATAGGACAATTCTCTTACCATCAGATCCCGACAGTAGAATAATAACAAGGGGTCTAGAAGAAATTAAATTAAAAATAATAAACAGTGTTCCATCTTCTTTAACAAAACTTGCTTGAATGATAACTTGCTGCCGAAATATAGACTCTACAATATATATATTTATATGTATATATATATATATATATATATATATATATATATATATATATGTGTGTGTGTGTGTGTGTGTGTGTGTGTGTGTGTGTGCGTGCACGCGCGCTCCACGCGCGTACATATGTGAGTGTGATTTCTCGTAACTATTCCTATTTGATAAAAATCAATTGTTTAGACACAGTTATATGGTTTCCAGTATTCCTACAGAATACTCTTACACACACACACACACACACACACATACATACATATATATATATATATATATATATATATATATATATGTATGTGTTTGTGTATGTGTTTGCATGTGTGTATGTGTGTATGCCTGTGTATGATTTCTCGTAATTATTTCTATTACAATTTTCATTTCTTTGGAGACAGTTACATGGTTTCAAGTATTCCTACAGAATACTCATATACATACACATACACACACGCATATATATATATATATATATATATATATATATATATATATATATATATATATATATATATATATGTGTGTGTGCGTGTGTGTGTGTGTGATTTCTCGCAAATATTTTTATTTGATAATATTCACTTGTTGAGACACAGTTATGTTGTTTCAAATATTCCTACTGAATACACACACACGTGCGCGCGCTCGCACACACACACACACATACACACACCTATACATGCGCGTGCGCGTGAGTGTGTTTGTGTGTGTGTGTGTGTGTGTATGCGCGTGTGTGGGTGTGTGATTTCCATTTGATAAGAATTATTTGTTTGTAAACATTTATATGGTTTCAAGTAATTAAAAATATCTAGAGTAAACACGGATAGCTTCGAGTAACTATACAAGATACAAGCAATTTATTCATCGTTATGTGGTATAAAGTATTTATTTGTGTCTTGATAGGATCGTAACAAGCCCTCCTACACCGGGTCAAAATCGAGCTTGTAAGAAAGAAGTAGTTCACACTCGATAAATATCCAAAATTAGAGCCTGGCCCTCATATACAGCATAGTGTCATACCTAGGACGTGGTCTTTTTAAAGGGTCTTATCGGTCTCCATGCAAAACAATGAGTGTATTCAAGGCTTTAATTGGTTTGCTGTTACATTTGACCTTGAAAAATAATCAATGTTCACTCACATTTTTACGTGTGACTCAAGGATATTTTCAGATCCCAAAATTCTTTTTCTTGCTTTTCCTTGTTCTATTAATACTTGAAGATAATAGACCGTATGTATTGAAGCTAGAAACGATATTTTCATCCTTGAAGTCTTGAAAAATTCATCTTATTTTACAGGTTAAATTGCATATGTCTTTAATGGCTTATCATAACTAGTTTAATTATCTTCTCTACTTTTTTTTAAAATTTCAAGACAAATTTCAGGTGTGTCATTGAGACAAGGACGTTCCAGAAACCAGTGAATACCGTAAATGAATTCTGCAGTGCGTCTCAGTAATAAGTGTTTACTAAATCAACTAAATGTCTTTTGTCTTCAGAAATCTCTAATGAATGCCGTATTAATTTGACTATATAAAAAAAGACTGAAACAATTTGAAAAAAGATTATAGAAACATAAAAGTATTATCGAGATGAATCAAAGTAGCCAATGAAGCGATACTTTTTTGTTCAGTTTAAAAAGCAATGTGGCAAGAAGCTTTTCTTTGGTTAGAAGCAATTACTTTTAACTCTTATAAAGATATACGATTTTAATTCAACAGAAGCGTTGGTTGGTTGTTGGTTGGTTTTTATGGCATATCAACCTTTGTAGGTTATTTAACGCCAAATCTGTTTTTATGCAAATAGTTCTATTTTTAAACAATTCTGATCTATTATACAATTAAATTTATCAGAAATACGCAGTTTAAATGCAAAGACCCCCATTAAGTCAAGAACTGTTTAGTTCTATTTAACCCATAGATAGGACCCTTATCAGGTGCTACCACTCCGGTCTTGAGTGGACCGAGAAGCGATGGTAATAAAGAAGTATTCCGCATTCCCTAAAGCTCCAGCATGACTGAAACCTCACCATCAGACTGTTTAGTGTTATATCCAGGACACTCGTTGGGAGTGGGGGTCTTACCCCTCTGTGGAGGTACAGTCGGTGTATTCTACAGCCCCAGCCGACTGAGCAAGTTTGGTTTCTTTACCGATCTCGTCTTCATAATTAAAAATGAAGTGTTACTTACAATTTTCTAGGAATATGAATTGCTAATGCAAATCAAACAGTGCTCCAAAAACACCCGTGAAATTCCCAAAGATTATTCAATCTAAATTTTCTTGATAGAATATTTCATGTATGAAAAACCATGACATTGCTAATGCTTTCTTATGATCTGATATTAGGCATACACTAAAACCTAGTGATTATAAATGGTCACATTTTTGTAATATTTCAAATATCAATGATAACCCAGTCGGCTGGAGCAGTTGAATACTCCGACTGCATCTCTGCAGAGGAATAAGACCCCCCCCCCACAAACATGTGACACTAAACTATCCGATGGAGAGTTTCTAGTCCTGGATCTGTGGAGAATATGAAGTACACCTTCATTGCCATTATTCTTATGACCACATTTACGCTGAGTGGTAGCATCTGATAGAGTCCTATCTGTCAAATAGAACTGTTTGAAATTTAAATTGTGTGCAAAGAAATTATTTACGTTAGATCGAATTGTTAAGAATAGAACTACATGTCCCTTTAATTCTTTGAGACTGATGTTTCTTAAATGGTTAGTGATACATAGCAATACTTGGAACTACTTGTTATCCACAAAATGTGTTTACATATACCTTTAATACATATATGTATACACAGAATTTGGCATTAAAAAATTTACAATTGTTGACATGCGATAAAACATAACCAAACCAAATCATATATATTTGAAATTTAGGTATATAATGGATTTAGCATTAAATAACCTACAATTGTTGACATGCCAAAAAACCCAACCGAACCAAACTAAATATCATTATTTTTACTCGTTTGTAGTGTCAATAATATTATTGACTTTATGTTTTGTACTGCATATATTATTGTTTGATTGTTTGGTTTTTAAATAAGTTTCCAGACTTTTTTCGTATGGGCACTTTTATTGATAGTACATACATGAAACTCTAATTCCCTTAGAAGTTACCTCCTCCAGCTGCAATGCACTTGTACCATTCCAACAACTTCTGGAATGCCCCATTCAAGTCCTCTTGTGTGAGCGTGTCAATAACCTTCGTCACAGCCCCTTTCATCTCATCAATTGTCTCATAACGACAGCCTCTGAGCTTAGGAAATAACCAAAGGTCACAGGGAGCAAGGTCTAGACTATAGGGAGGGTGAGGAACTGTCTTGGTGGCTATCTTGGTCAAATAGTCTGTGACAAGGATGGAGTTGTAGACTGGTGCATTGTCCTGGTGGAAATGCCACTGACCCGATTTAAAGAGTGCTGGCCTCTTCCCTATGAATCTCTTCCTGAACTCCCTTAAAACCTCAACACAGTAACCCTAACCCTAACCCGAACTCTTTGGCCAATCAACTGTCGTGTTCTGACTTCCTTACCCCTCCCACACCTCTTATCATCCCTCACAGACTCCATGCCTTCCTGGAATCTCTTATGCCACTCAAAAACTGATGCTCGATTCATGCAAAATAGTCAAAATGTAGTCTGAAGCATTCCATGCGTTTCTGTGGCATTTTTCTCACGTTTAAAACATAATTTTATTGCATATCGTTCTTCTCAAGTGTCAGATTGCATTTTTGAAATTCACCAGCAGTGACAATCAGGCTTTAGTAGGGTGTATTCCAATTGCTGCTGTAGCTGTTCATTTGAATGTGAAATCATAAAAATTGGTCAGTCATCTCATAAGATGTATAGCAATAACATTGTGAATTTTCAAGGGTCTCCGACAATTTTAAATGCCTTTACAAAACAGTCTAGAAACTTATTGAAGGCACAACGTATTAAATATATATGATTATATTAAAATAACATTTTTAAACAAGCCTTAGCTATTTTTTCTTTTTTTTTTTTTTTTTTTTTTGCACAGTTAAATAGTTGTAAGTATTGCTATGTAACCATAACAATTTAATTTAACATCAATCATTTGTTTGTACACATTTAAATGATTCTCTATAATTGATCTGTAAGTGAACCATTTGTAAGTAATTTCATCTGTAAATGAGTTACAATTAATTTGTTTGCGCGCTAGTATTGCTATAATTTCTACACTGTTAAATGGTTTCAATTATTGCTAATAATTCTATTCGACATTAATCCTGTTTTGTGCACACTGAAGAGGTTACAAATATTAATATTTAATTCTAATTATTCTATTCAACAGTATTCATTTATTTGCACAGTCAAATGGTTACAGTTATTGTTATGTAATAACAATATTTCAATTTCGGTCCATAGTTAAAGAGATTCAATTATTCCTATTCAACACTAATAATTTTATTCAATATTATTCATTCGTTTTCACAGTTATAGGATTCCAGATATGTTTCTAACAATTCAATTAGACAGGCATATGTTTATATTGAGTCTAAATGTCAAAAAGTTCAATTTGACCCATAGATAGGACCCTTTCTGGTGCTACCTCTCTGGTCAGAGTAGACCTGGGACCAATGGCGATGAAAGGGTACTCCATATTTTCTAAATCTATATGACACTAGTTAGTGGGGGTTTTCCCTTCTGCAGAAATGCAATCGGTGTATTATACAGTCCTAGCCGACTGGGCTATGCATATATTTTTACATACTGAATATTTTTCAATATGAATATTAAAGAATTTCCATTTTTTGAAAGTGTATATAATAATTACTGATTTCAAATTTTCTTGTCTTTCTATCATTCTTGATTTCATATTTGACGATGTTTTTATTATTTTGTTATTGATTTTTTGTTTGGTTTGGTTTTATGGCATATCAACCATTTTAGGTTATTTAATGCCAAATTTTCTTTATTCATATATATTAAACACATATGATTTGTACACATTTTCTCAATAAAGTTTTTAAACGAGCCCAAGCTCATTCTTTTTGCAAACAGTTAAATGGTTCTAAGTGTTGCTATATATCACTAAGAAATTAATTAATCATCTGTAACTTGTTGACAAACAGTTAAGTGGTCAAACAGTTCTAGTTTTAACAATTCAATTAAGCATTGTCCTTTTTTGCACTCAGTTTAAATGTCAAACTGTTTTTCTTTTCCTTCCAGAGGCTACAACTCGGTGCCAGACTGGACCTCGGAGCGATGGCAATGAAGGGGTATTCGACTCTCCCTACACCTCCTACCATCAGGTTGTTTAATGTAATATCTAGTACACTTTGAGGAGCGTCTTACCCCTCTGCAGAGATGCAGTCGGTGTATTCGAGAGCCCCAACCAACAAGGCTGTTTTATAATTGAGTACACGTTTTTGCGAGTTCACATTTTTGTAATGAGTATATTATTGAATACATATCTTTATAAGGACTATATTATAGAGTACACATTTTTATAATGACTATATTATAGAGTACACATTCTTATAATGACTATATTATAGAGTACACATTTTTATAATGACTATATTATTGAGTACACATTTCCGTAATGAATACATTATTGAATACATATTTGTAAAGACTTTATTACTGAGTACACTTTTTTGTAATGACTATTTTATTGAGTACTCATTTTTGCAATGACTATATTATTGAGTACACATTTCCGTAATGAATATATTATTGAAGACATATTTTTAAAGACTTTACGATTAAGTACACTTTTTTGTTATGCCTATATTTTTTGAGTACTCATTATTGCAATGACTATATTATTGAGTACACATTTTTGTATTGAGTATATTATTCCATACATATTTTAAGGACTATACTATTGAGTACACATTCTGTAATGACTATATTATTGAGTACACATTTTTGTAATGAATATATGATTGATTACACATTTTTGTAATGTTTATATCATTTCTTTTATATCATATAATTGTAGTGTATATAATACTGAGTATACATATTCGTAATATCTATACTATAACTGAGTGAATCTTTTCAAATGTCTATGATATTTGTAACTTAACATTTTGGTTAATGTTATTTTGTAATGACTTCTATAAAGCTGAAGGCTACATCACCGAGTTGAAGATTTTATTCCGGACGATATCTTATGTTACAACAATGAAGAAGAGAAATTTTCATGAAATATGTCTTGATACAAATTCTTGGCATAATTTTATTTGTTTCTCTTATTGTTTTTCTTGGTAATTAATTCATTCAGATCGGAAGTGTGGTACAGTTGCCGTGATTGTTAATTATTTTGTTACCTGGTTTAGTTAGGCCGGTAGTTTTTCAGTTAGCTGTTACACTAACTAAAATCTTTCAGCGGAAATCTTAATCAAATTTAAAAGTTTAAACGAATGAATAAGGAACAACATAGGAAGGCCAAAATGTAAACAAAATGGATTCATTTCTTGTCTTTGACAGGTTTGATTGGAGAAATGAAAACAGTGAATTTGGGACACGTAAGTGATGACGCAATATTTTCGCAAGATGACATCAACCCCACCGATATCCTGAATTTTAATGAATAAGAATTAGCAAATTTTAAAAAAGTTGTCAGTTAGTCAGTCGGTCTGTTGTCAGTTAGAAGTTTGCATTCAGAGAGTACTGTCGGGCTGGCGGGTCTCTCTCTCTCTCTCTCTCTCTCTCTCTCTCTCTCTCTCTCTCTCTCTCTCTCTCTGGAGTGTTGCCAACACCCAGGCAACTTTGCAATGAAGTTCCGGGTGAATTGTGTCCTTCCTTGTCTATTGATCTTTCAAACGTAGCGTAGGCACAGACAGGATTGATAAACAATCTATTCGAAAATGCATTTGGCACTGTTAACAGGATTCAACTTTGAAAATCTTTGACACATCCAGACGCAGGATTCGGCCTTAAAAACCCACGGTGCTGCCATAAACAGGATTCGACCCATGAAACCCACAGCAAAGGGATGGTACTTCATTTAGAACCGTGCAAACGTATTAAGCATATTGTTTGATACGGGTAACCGGATCATAGTGTGGTATCATATTTGTGCGCTGTGACCAGGATAGTACCACACGAGTGCCCCGTTTAAAGTATATAATTAAAAGGAAATTCGACGGAAAATTTATTTGGGACGGAATTTCACATAAGATTATTTAATTATTAACAAAAATTTAAATCTCATGAAAAAGAGTTTTCAATTTATTAAAAAACATATTTAATAATGTAATTCAAAAGATTTTTTAACCATCTTTATCGAAGTCTTATCATCATATACAAAGAAAACAGAAATCTATATCAAGTCATACCGGGCATTGGCATAATGGTTCAATCCCAGGTCGAATCATACCAAAGACTCAAAAAATGGTACTTGATGCCTCCTTGCTTAACACTCAGCATTATAAGGTACGGATCAAGGGTAAAGCGGAACAATCCAAGGAAAGGAGTAGCGCCCTCCCCTACACATCGGTGAGGTAGCTATCGAAAAGGGAGCCTTCGGGCCACCCTCGACTATAGTCGCCAACATTACATATATCAAGTGTCTTCTTGCACAATCTATTAATATTACAGAAGAAATATAAAAGAACTCCGAACAAACGTATCTGAAGATAAAATTGATGCAAGAATAGCATACCTTATAACTCACCAAAAATGACACGAATATATTTCAACGACAAATTTGTGAAATGCTTCTATTTCTACTGGTTCAGCAATAAATTTACACCACAGAATTGTCGTTAAATCTTTTAAAAAAGTTTTAAAATATCCTTGACACTTTCCTTCCGTCTTCGATTCTCTAGCAGCTTCCCACGGACAAAAGAAGAAAATTAATGAATGGAGTAAGAAGAAAAAGCCATCAGATCCGGAACTCAGAATCATCTTAACAGAACCTATCAATTCACTGACAACCACCACCACTAGCACAGATAAATAAAAACTTCTGATTCCCCATAAACTTATATAAATCTATTTATAGCGAAAATGTATTGCAAGTCACAAACGAAGAGATGTGTAAATCTCTTTAAAAGTGATATCACCTTCTTGAAAACACATAGCATCAAAGCAAAAAGTTAATTAAATTAACTAAAAATAAAATCTGAATTTCTTTACTCAGATAACTGTAGATATTTTCCTCCACATAATTTGGTACGAAAATAATTTGATATTTCTTTTAAACTATATACATATATCAATTTTACAATAATCGATTTGATTCTTACACTTCCATCCAAGACATGCCAACATTCAGAGCTATGAATAAATAAATAAATAAATATATCATCATCATCATCATGTCAAGCTGCCAGTACGGATCTCCCTGACCATCTCGCCTCCCAACTTTATCATCAATCGCTCCCGGGAGGTTATCGGTACAGAGCTGTTTTATATAGGTTCTAGCTGGTTGTCCTGTCATTGCTCGTCCATGTGAAGGGGTCCACACGAGTATATCGCTCATGAGTTCATTCTTACTTCTTCTGCAAGGCTGGTTCGTCTAACTTGGATAGTTTTCGTGATGGATAGTGATGGTTCAATACTTCTCGCAACATTCTTGTGTAATTGACGTTAAGCTTTTTTCCATACTTTTAGTCAGCGTCCATGTACTGCATCCATATAACAGGGTCGACTCAACTGTTGCTTGGAGAAAACTGCGTTTTATTTTATCGGTCAGGTCTGACTTCCATATGACCGATAGGCTATCGATAGCTGTCCATGGCTTTGCTAGTCACGTGTTGATGTCGGTCTCGGTTGATGAGACACTGCTTCCTTGGTAGGTAAACTTCTCAACTAGTTTCAAAGGCCCACCCTCTAAGGTGGAAAGTCACCTCTTTGATTAAAATACACTTGCGTGTCCTTGTTTGCGCGCATGCGCGTGTCTGTGTGTGTGAGTGTGTAAATTTTGGGAGATCTCATGTTAGTATGTTTTTTAAAAGATTTAAAATATTGAATTTGAGTGGAGGAATTTTCTCCATAGTAAAAATTAATCATTTAAAAATTTTGAAATTCAAAGCTGAAGAGCTTATAGGACTTTACACTCCTATAAATTATTTTGGACGGTATGCCACTTGTTACCACAAAGATGGCGGACGCTCACATATTCAGTCTCGGGAAACCATTGGCCAGGAGGACCACGTGACATGTTTCAAACTAGGTCCGCGCGTAAATTCAAGTCCTGCGTTTTTGAGCCACCTACAAGGCGCGCATTTTCTATAAATACGTCGTCTTCAAGCACCCTCTTTCTCTTTGACCAAATTTCTTCGCAGCAGCAACACACTCCTTTCAGCGTGAATCAACAGGAGAGAAAAGCAACACAATGAACGGGCCTCGCAGACATTCATATACAAGGACTATGAGACGCTTTCCCGTCTCTGAGAAACTGCCCGTTTCTAACCATAAAAAAAGGACATTTTAAACTTGCAATTCGCTTAGTTGTGTTACACACACACACACACACACACACACACACACACACACGAGCTCACACATATACATACACTATTATTTTGTTAGATGAGTCAGTAATATTTTTATGTATCAATGTAAGTTTATTTGTTGTAGAATATAAATTTGTTTTTGTTCGTCGCCTTGTTTTAAATGTTCTTTTTGTCCGCGCTGTTTTACCCGTTTTATTCATTTACCACTTTATCCATGTGCCTATAATATGCTTATATCAAACCTTATTCTAAATATACAAAAAATCAACGTTAAATAGTCAGGGACCATAAATAGCAAAAATACACTCACTACCCCTACAAGGTCTCAGGAAAAACGTACGATTGTGGTATCATGACGACTTTTCCAAATCTTTAGTCAAAATGGTAACCCCTCTCCTCGATACGATTAGAAATTCTCATATCAGGAACTCCGGTGATTTACTCAACAAAATTACAAATATAGACATGGACACAAATTATCAGTTTAATAGTTGTAACAATACTTACATTAATCCTGAGGTAGCACCAAGTGCTTTTGAAATGTTTTTCTATTTCGATTCTAGTAATAATAATAAGCTAACACTCCCCTTAGGATATTTACGACATTTTCAATTTAGTTAGTAAGTATTAACGAAAAATCAGGTAATGTATATATATATATATATATATATATATAATTTCTTGTTTTTGTAACACATATATATATATATATATGTGTGTGTGTGTGTGTGTGTGTGTGTGTTCAAAAAACAAGATATTTAGATATAGCATTCCATTTCCATGATGAATTTATTTCGATTATTTAAAAATAATATTGAATAAGTGAAATAAATTTATTATGGAAATGGAATACTATATCTAAATTTCTTGTTTTTAAAAAATATATATTATTTTTGCTCTGCTGGTATATTTTGTATCAAATAGCAGTGCATTGACCTCTTATTCTTCGGATATTCACAGTTCATATTTGATAAACAAACGAAAGCTCATAAAAATGCGTTATGATTCCTGAGCTGATACAGGTCGCAGAAATGACTGAGAGCAAGTCTAACGTAAAGTTAGGTGGGTTTCGATCCCAGTTTAAAGCGTCCTTCATGTCTACCCAATTTGAACATTTGTGATACTACGAAACAGTCAGTCCGTGAATGATGATATATACGTTTTCCTTCCGGGGGTTGAGCACTCTGCCTAAAGAATTAACGGCTACCACTGCATAATTGGGGGGTGTCCTCGTGGTGTACTGGTTAAAGCGATGGACTGCGGAATTACGTTCACTTTCGGGCAAATACCCTTGGGAAAGGTATGAACCCCCTTATCTCCCTCCAGCGATGGGTAAATAGTAGGGCAGACTAGGTTCTTCAGCCTTGGTTAGGCAACTAGTCTAGGAGAAGGAAAACTCTGAATTAAAACCTGTTAAACTCCGCTTAAAATTTGACCTTGTGTCATATCCTGCCCGAGCGGAGGGGTTGGTAAAGAGGACCACTGCATAATGCAAAGCTCTTCTAACGAATTGAGCGCTCTAGTATCCGATAGCGCAAAATGTAAACAAACTAAAACTAATACAAATTCGTTTGGCAGGTTTCGATACCAGCTTGAAACGTCCTGCGTGTCTAGCCACATTGTGATATAGAGTTGTGATACAATGAATCAGTCTGTCTTTGGAAGACAAAGTATATATATATATATATATATATATATATATATATATATTATCATCCACTGACCGAAATAAAAGACATGGTTTGAAGTTAGTTTTCATCCTAAACTATTTCACAACGGAATAAATCTGTGAGAATAACTGGAGAAATATCTATCTTTTTGCTTATTTATATGATTGAGGTAGGCTCGAATTTAAATTAGGAAGTAGTGTATATATCTATCATTCTAATTGGCTAAAAAATTATTTTTGATGTACTTGGAAGAAAAAGATTTCTAAAATTATTTTGGGTTTGGATCCTTTAAACTTTTTAGCGGCAAGTCAAATATTATCATTTGTGAAATCTCAGTTTTAAAAAGAATGAGCAGGAAAACATCAGTTCAGGAAGAGATGAAAAAATAGAAATACAAATATTCCAGATACAAAAACGCCAAATTCTTGCGTCTATTTTTTACACAAAAATTAACATCGTTTTTTTAGTATGAAAATCAGTTGATTTCGGATATATATATATATATATATATATATATATATATATATATATATATATATATAAAGAGAGAGAGAAGGGGGAGAGGGAGATAGAGCAATACGGAAACAGAGGGAGGAAGAAACTGAGGGAGAAGAGATATATTTTAATCTAATATGAAACAAGATCTCAAATGTGCAGAAACTTTAAAAATTCAAACATGTTATACATGTAGAAGTAATGGCATATAAAACAAATATCTAATACAAATGCATTCAACTGAGAAAAAAAAAAGCTGGAGGAAACAACAGCCAATACGTATATATATATATATATATATATATATATATATATATATATATATATATATATCACTATGAAGACAGTAGTAGAACAACCCCCATGGATAATTTTGAATTCATTCAATATGAAAAAAAATTAATCGAAATTCAACACATTTTCGAATTCTCCATAAACGATTTAGTATCTAAGTTACTCCCTTTGGCATTGATCAATGGGTATGTAAAATATCTTGAATATTGATTTTTAAAGAACTCATCCAAGTTTTACTTATGCCTCATCTATAGTCCAATTCTTCCATCATTAAACTTGATTATATATACACACAAATATATATGTCTATATGAGCAATGTGATGTACTAACCATATATTCTTACACTTACTAAATAATAATAATAATATATGTATACATAATGTTCCCATATATATATATATATATATATGTTTGATTGAATAATAAAGACACATATTGTCTATATAATTTTATTAAGATCCTTTCATGTTTCCTGATAAGTGCCTGATTCTGGTTGGAATTGGCAGATGAATTTACCAAAATAATTCCGAGCACTTTACACAGGCAAGCAACCCCAGATACTTAAATGAAAGACTGCTGCCTAACTACATGCACACACACACACACACACACACACACACACACATATATATATATATATATATATATATATATAATTATATATACGCATATTTTTAATTAGTATTTCTCTTCAATAATGATATATTGTTGCCACACAGAGTTGTATGCTTTCAGGTTTTCCATTCAAATAATAATAATAATAGCAATAATAATAATAATAATAATTATTATTATTATTATTATTATTATTATTATTATTTCTTTTTTACAGTTTTTCACATCAGCGTTAGCTGATAGTTTTTCACAGGAATTTGAGTTACAGCAAGTCTCCGTCTTTAATAATGCTGTCGTTTGGATTGTCTCCACTCGTCCGCCAACTTCCAAATCCCCCAGGCCCTTTAATAATCATTCAATCACTGTGCTAAAAGCACTAATCACATTGATTATTATTAACATTATTAAGATCCTTTCAATTTTCCTGATTAGTGTCTTGGCTTCAAGTTGGAATTAGTGGATGACTTTACCAAAATTGTACCGAGCTGTTTCAGACCTTCATAGACCATAATCATCGGCATGTGTTGGATAAGTTTTTTTTTAAATATATGTTCATGTATCTTACATTTACTATGAAATTGAGCTAAACTACCATTCTGCTCTCAAACTATCCTTAATGAACTTAAAAATA